>JAJLVX010000021.1:0-33943 GCA_030564525.1 Liangdongia berthetii | reverse complement strand
AATTCATTCATGATACAGATATTAGAGAAATTCCAGATTTTGCTCCAAGTTTTGATAGTGTTAGTTCTATCCAATTTGAAATGGCATTGAAGAAGTCTGGATATCCAAACAAAAACATTAGTGCTGATTCATTGGAATTGTTGAAAAAGAAATGTGAACCATTGTGTGGTCAAATTACCCCAAAAGAACTGAGTATTATTTCTGCATTTAACTTTAGCCCAGAGATATACGCAGATACCAAAAAGAGATTTTTTGCAGAAAAGGCAAGAAAGACACATTTAGGTTTACATTTCAAGAAGACTGATGCTCAAAAGGCTTGTAAGGTTGATGTTAACAAGGCTTCCAAATTGTTTGAGATTTTCCAAAGCTGTGGTTTATTGAAAGATGAGTTGTTCAACTTTAGTTAAGCTAGTGTTAATATGGTACTGACTCCTGAGCACTTTTGTCAAATTGTGCAGTGTCATATCCAAATTATTTCAATTCTAATCTGTGTTTTATACATGATTTTCATTTCATTTTATTTTACTTTGTTCTTTATTTTATTTTATTGTTTACATGGTCTCAGGTCTTTTCACTTTTACTTCAATTTTATTTCTATTAAGTGTGGTTTTATTTACGGTTTTCTATTTGTTGTGTTATAATGTGTTATTATATTGGGTATTATTTGAGATAGAATAGGTGATTTTATTATTTGGTTATATTATTCTAATTCCATTTTTTTGAATTGATCTGAGACTAATTTAGGTGACTTCGAGTATTTGATACGGTGTTTATATATTTTGGTATATTATTATTTTTTCTTTACAATTTGATTATATTAACTCTATTTTAAAAGCATAGCTATTATATTTCTGCGTAAATTTCTTAGTGTGGGATGGCCTTGATAACTTTTGCTGGAGTACCTGCACACAAAGTGTATGGTGGTAGATCTCTTGTAACAGTAGAGTTTGCACCCACAACAACACCTTCACCAATGGTGACACCACCAGAGACTGTAACACCAGCACACAACCAAGCTCTGTCACCAATAGTGATTGGTTTTGACCATTCACCCAAGTTGTCAACTCTTTCATGTGCATCCAATGGATGCATTGGACAAGCCAGTGTAACATTTGGCCCAAACATGACACCATCACCAATCTTAATTATCCCAGTGTCTAGGAACACAGTATTGAAGTTTGCATAGAAATCTTTACCAATGGAGATATTGAAACCACAATCAACTTTAAAAGGTGCTTCAATGGTGAGTTCCCCACGGATCTGACCAAATATTTTTTCCAAAATAGCTTTTCTCTTCTTGTAGTATTCTTCTAGAGTATCATCGCCAATAGTTAAATCACCATATTGTTTTGCTAACTCGTGGTTTTTGTATCTCTTTAATACCAACTCTTCTACCGTAGAATCGTATTGCATACCAGAGATCATCTTTTCATAGTTATCCCCACGATACACAGGTTTCAAGTTCTCATTGGCGAATTTGATAGCTGCTTGGTTCTTTTCAGTGACTCCAGACATTATTGATGTTGATTATACTTTGTTGAATGATACCATACGTGTGTTAATTACACCATTAAGGGGAGGCCCATGATTATTTATAGAGGACAGCACCACGGATTAACCTAAAGAGCTGACCTGCAGTCTGTGTTATGAACAACGCATTCTGACATTTACGCTGGTGATTGCCAAGATGTGTAATTGTCATCCCGCCGCGCAAAAATACATCAACACTTCCTAAAAGAAAGAAAGAGTAAGCGCTAAAACTACAGAAGGGGATTGTTAGAAGGATTTGGTTTCCCATTGAGAACAGTCTGTTTATCCTGATTCCTGAAGTTAAGAGTTGGTTTGTTTACAGATAATTCCACACTACATACTACATAGCCCCATCCATTTTTCATTGAAGTTTATACTCAGTTGGTAAGATCACCAGCATTATTAAATCATCAACATCATCAACAGCACCACCACCACCATGGCACAATCTAAACTAGTGACGTTAAAGTTGACTTCAGAACAGTTGAAGAATTTCCCAGAGGTGAATACATTGAGCAAAAAGACACAGCACCCCCAAGCGAAACCAGCAACACCAAATAGAGGTGGCAATCGTGGAGGACGCGCTGCTCATAAAGGTGCTATTAGAAGAACAAACCTTGTATCACCAGCGCCACCAGACTCTCCATTGAAAGTTGAAACCACATCAGAAATTGGCATTCCAGACTTTGATGCTTCCGTTGGGAACTTGAACACTGCAAACACAAAGTCCACGCTTTCCAAAGCGGTTATTACTGCGAATGCTGCAGCGGTTAGTAGTACTAGTACTGGTTCTACTACTAATGCGACTACTGCAACCACTACCACCGGCACTGGCAATAAGAAATTGGACAAAACTGGACAGTTGGTTAGAAAATGGGTCAAGAAGCCTGTTGTGATTCAAAGTTTTACTGGGTTTAGTATATCATTTCAATCATGGACTGGTGAGCAGAAGATTGGCGATCCATTGGTGAAGAAACAAACTGATGTTCCAGCATCAGCACCAAGTTCCACGGCTGGTACTCCAGTGAAGGGCACTCCACCTGCTTCTGCTGCTGCTGCTTCCACATCCAAGTCAAAGTCCAGCTCTACAAACAATACTACTACAAAGAAATCTACAGATGGTAAGGAACCAACATCAACACAAGGTGGAGACGCAGAATCTAGAGATCAATCGCCTGGCATCACAGATGAGCCTGCTTCGTCAGTTGTGAGCACTCCACTAGCCTCCGGTGCCTCAACTCCTGTGCCATAAGTTCACACTTTTCTGTGTTTAAACTTTACTGTGTACGTACTACTATGCCGCTAATGGGATGAAATCCCCAAGGCTTTATGAAAGTTATTCCGCCACAGCACCAGAACAAGACGTGGGTGTCGGTGAAAAAAGGTGAAGTGGAACAATTCACATGAGGAGTTACAGCATTAATAGAGCCAGAAACAGAGAGTATGGAATAACTTTGGAAATTTCTTGTCATTTGTTTCTATTTTTGAGTGTGTTTAATGTTACTGTTTTCAGTTATTGAGACCCACTTAATTATTAATGATTCTTATTGTTGAATAGAAGTTTGTCCTCAATTTAACGAAAACCATCTTTTACAAATAATGAATAGACCACTATATTCTTCCTTCTTTCGAACATGTCGGACGTTAAATTAATGTTGATCATTTTCAGTTTAAATGATACGATGAGTTGAAAGAGCCACATTTTATCTATTAAGAGATGCGACACCGGACATTATGGGAAAGGCTGAACAGGGGCCCAGGGGATCCCAAGAATTGGCATTATTCTTATTGTTGATGGCATTATAAACACTGACTTTAAGTTTGCATTGTTATCTTACTGTTCATTGGAGTCGCTACTGTTGATAATAAACAGCTACTAAAGTTGATTTGATTTTGTAGTTTTTGTAATCTAATTTGAACTGATAAGAAATTATCAAGAATGGAGAAAAAAACGAGCTTTAGGATAATGAATTATTATGAACGAAAGAATGAAAGAGTGGATGTGCCGTGAATAAAGTTAAGTGTCGTGTTCTACCATTGCTGCTTGCATCGCCGCATACTATAATATTCCACCATCACCAATTCATATCATTTCTAAATTCAGTTCCAGTTTCAGTCTCGTGTGGCTAATCCACTCAATGGCTTAAATTTCAAATCTCATATCATCAATTAACAATAAAACCTGCATCAGCACAGTGACTAAAGTGACTAAATCCAGAATATAAAAAGGTTTAGAGGTTTCTTTAGATAAACATTCAAAATAATAGAAAGATGGTACGGTTCAATTTACGGAAACTATCTTCTGTTGCTGGATTCAATAATAATACCAAAGGTTCATACTCTAGACTTCGGCAACAGCAACAAAACAATATACAAATGACTGAATGGCCAGGGGAAGCTGGGCTTATTGAAAAGGACACCATTGGTGGGCTGGATGATATCGATGGTGTTAAAGAACCAAAGATTACACATGCTATAGATTCAAACTCTCTATCCAAAGAAAGTGATTTAGAAAACTCGAGTGGTGATGTGATCATTATTGATCCGGAAGATACTACTTTTGTTGAAGGGAACATCTCCATCATGAATAACTCTCCATATCCTGAAGTGCGTGCTGTCGTGCCAAACACTGATGATCCAACAATAGAAATCAACCACTGGAGAACTTGGGTTATGACCACTATCTTTGTCATTGTGTTTGCTGGTGTTAACCAATTCTTCTCATTACGTTACCCAAGTTTAACAATTAATTTCTTAGTTGCTCAAGTTATTGCATATCCTGTTGGTAAGTTTTTGGCTAAAGTGCTTCCAGATATCAAGTGTAAGAAATATCCATTTTTTGACTTAAACCCAGGTCCATACACTATTAAAGAACATGGGATTTTAACCATCTGTGTTTCTTTAACATCATCAACTGCGTATGCAATGAACATCTTGATTGCCCAAACAAACTTCTTTTATAAAAACTTTGGTCTTGGGTACCAATTCTTATTGGTTTGGACTACACAAATGATGGGGTATGGTTTAGCAGGTGTCACTAGAAGATTCCTAGTTGATCCTCCTGGGATGATTTGGCCTCAAAACTTAATCAGTGTCTCCATGTTTGAAACTCTACACAGTTCAAGATTTGAATCTCAAATCGTTAATGGTTGGAAAATGAGTAGATACAATTTCTTCTTGTATGTTCTTGCTGGGGCGTTTATTTGGCATTGGGTCCCTACTTTTTTATTCAAAAGTTTAGGGTATTTCAACTTTGTCCTATGGGGTTCAAAAACTAGAAACAACTTCATTGCAAATTTCATCTTTGGTGTTACTGGAGGTGTTGGTGCTATTCCAATCACTTTTGATTATACACAAATCTCTCAGGCAATGTCTGGTTCGGTGTTTACAACTCCGTTTTGGGTCTCAACAAACACTTATGCCTCTGTATTTATCTTTTTCATCTTTTTATTATCAATATTATACTTTACAAACACTTGGGATGCTAAATATTTACCAGTCATTTCTTCTTCAACTTTTGACAACAAGCAAAAGAAGTATAATGTCACCAAAATCTTGCAACCAAACTACATCATTGATCAACAGAAGTATCGTGAATATTCACCATTGTTTGTGCCATTCTCATATTTATTGTCTTATGCATTAAACTTTGCTGCTGTCATTGGTATCTTTGTGCATACTGCACTGTACCACGGTTCAGATATCTATCATAGAATTCTAAATGCTAGTCATGGTGGTGATGACATTCACAAGAGATTAATGAAAAACTACAAAGAATGCCCTGATTGGTGGTATGTTATTATATTTGTGGTCATGTTTGGTTTATCCTTCTTAACCGTGTGTTATTGGGATACTGGGTTCCCAGCTTGGGCTTTAGTCATTGCCATTGCATTATCAGTTGTCACATTCATCCCAGAAGGTATCATTGAAGGTGTCTCTTCACAACACATTGGTTTAAACATCATCACTGAGTTGATTTGTGGATATATGCTTCCATTCCGTCCACTAGCCAATGTTTTGTTCAAAGTGTACGGTTTCATTGTCATGAGACAAGGACTGGAACTAACTCGTGACTTGAAACTAGGAAGATATCTAAAGATCCCACCTAGACTGCTATTTTTCATGCAATTATGGAGTACGCTGATTGCTGGTATTGTTAACGTCTTGATCCAAGAATGGATGAGACACAACATCGAAGACATTTGCGACACAAGCCAGTCCGATGGGTTCATCTGTGCAAGTGGTCGTACCATCTTCAACGCTGCCATCATCTGGTCCATCCCAAAATACCTGTTCAGTCCTGGTGAGCGCTACAATGCCATCATGTACTTCTTCCTGATTGGTGCAGTCACTCCATTCTTCACATACGCTCTGTACAAGAGATGGCCACACAAGTGGTGGGGTCACATCAACGTTCCAATTTTCTTCACTGGGCCTGGGAATATCCCACCAAGTACTCCATACAACTATGGGTGCTATTTTGCTCTCTCTACTGTCTTGTTCACCATTAGAAAGTGGTGGCCAAAGTGGTCCACAAAGTATGCGTTCATCCTGGGTGCTGGTGTGGAAACTGGTGTTGCTGTCGCTACAGTTATCATCTTTTTATGTGTCCAATATCCTGGTGGGAAACTGGATTGGTGGGGGAACAGTGTGTACAAGAACACTTTGGACTATAAGGGTACGCCATATTATACATTGAAGGCTAATGAAACTTACGGTCCGGATAATTGGTGGACTTGATGTTGATGGTAAGTATTTAACTATTTATAATAATTAATATAATATATACAGTTTGTTTAATTTGATATAGATCAGCTTTGAAGTGATTTAATGATTATATTAATATCACTATGTTTAATACAGAACATTTCAATATATCACAGCTAAAATAGATACAAACGGTTAAAGTAAAAACAAGGAATGTAAATGGTCATAATATAGGCATGGGCAATGGGCAATGAGCAATATAGTATAATATTTATTTCTAAAACTTTCATATATTCACGTAATAAATTGCGTGAACGCTTGATTCTATATAGTGTTATTGTTGTGTGTATGTTTAAAACATTAAGGCATGAAAATTAGTTAAAATAAAAGCTTGAAACACTTATAGTTATCAATAATTAGAGAAAGCAAGTGTACCAAATATCAAAGCCTTATCATTATAATTTATCAATTCAAATCAAAAGAACAAGACAAATGCACCCAACAAAACGGAGAAGTAAGCAATCTTCAAAGCAGCTGGTTGTTCGTAGTAAACCATTGGAGCAGCAGCACCAGACTTACCAGTAGAAGATGCCTTGGAAGAGGCTGTACCAGAAGAACTGGACTTTACGCTGGAAGAGGATGCATCATCAGCAGACAGAGTAGAGCCGTCAGCCTTCAAATTGCTTGGAGTTGTTGCGTTGGTGGATTCGTTGTGGGCCAAACCTTCGGTGTACTTACCATCCCAACAATAGGTATCAAAACACTTCTTGCATTGGTCAGATTGAGTAGCATTCAAACGTTCCTGAGAACGTTGGATAATGGCACATGCAACACAAGCTGGCCATTCTTCATCCATGGTCAAGTTGTATCTAGTTGCAACTTCAAACCCGTTTTGGATCATAGCTCTCTTGTCTTCATCTTCATACTTCATCGTGTAAGTTGAAGTGTTGGACCAGTAACTGTATGGTGTGTTTGCAGTGTAGACGATTAATGGTGGGATTGATGCTAGATCAGTCAAGTTTGAAGCATAACAACCAAAAAAGGTTGGTCTAGTAGTCAAGTTGTGGGCAATGAAAGTACCGACATCTGGAACATATGGGAAAGAGGTCCCGTTAGCAACCTTATTAACAAATTGACGTTCATACGAAGCAACAAAAGAAGCACCGTTTGGCAAGTAATCGTTGGTATCAGCAGAGTTATCATAAGCAAAAATGACATCAACGTTACGTTCTGGTTGCAATAATGGGGCAACTGGGACGTTTTGCAAATCCTCACCACCGTCACATAAATACAAATACTCACTCTTAGCAATTGATTTAGTTTCAGCCAAGTCAGAATCATAGAATGGATTTGGATCATAAATGGCAATATCATCATAATCTTCGCTCAAATCTTCCAAAAAGTGGTTGATCAACTTGTATAAAACACCACTGATACCAGTAGTATTCAGTTGCAAAATGAATTGATTGAACAAAGAAGAAGAAGTACCCAGAACAAACCCAGCATTATCAAAACCTTCGACACAACTGTTTTCACTAACTGGAACACCATTAGAAACATTAGAACCCAAGTATTTTATATCAGTGAAAGCATACAAAGATGGGTCCCAAGAACCCATTTCAAAAGCGTTGAATTCAAAAACAGTAGAATTCAAAGAAATAACTTGAGTACCTGGAACTCTACCATCAGCAACAGAAAACACAAATGGCATTTCAGCATTCTTAAAAACATCGGCATCTCTTAAAGTGGAAAATGTCAACCCAGCAGAAGCATCATTAGCATCACCAAACATTTGGTAAGATAAAGCTCTACCCCAAATATCTGTGATGGAAGTGTTGAAGCCAGCTTCTTGCTTGTCTTGGATATCATCACTAATATCATCGTATTGACCCAAAGTATGGAAAACATTCCAACCACCAGAGGCAAAAATGGATGTTTCTAGATCCCAGATGGTGTCGTTACTTAGGATTTCTTGAACTGATGTCCAGTTGTTTAAAGCCAAAGTAGTGGTCAACCAGTTACCACCAGACAAACCAGCCAGGTAAGTTGCAGATTGTAATAACCCACCTAAACCATGCTCATTGGCACCATCAGTTCTGTTATCCAAACCAGAAATTTGACCTGCACCACACAGCATGGCTCTGTAACCACCACCAGAAAATGCTAAACCAATGTTGATTGAAGAGTTTTGTTTGTTAAAGAAGCTGTCAACATCGAAATCTGTCAAGTTGGCCCTATTTAAGAAATCTTTTAAGGCAGCATCTGTGACCTTGTGTCTTTTTTCTAGCCATTCCTTTTCGCTATCTGAAAGACTGTTTGCACTTCTAACAAAGGTAACCAAGTCATCACCGGTGGCATTTCCAGCTGTAGAGGATGAAGGGCAGGTCACGTTGGTTGGTGCATAACTGTTTGAAGGGTTCCACGCAGCAGCGGTGGCGATGTAAGCTGCAACAATAGCAAGTGATTTCATCATTGATGTCATGATGTGTGTGGAAGTCTTAACTATAACCTGTTGATGGTTGTTGGTGGTATCAAAGTTGTGAAAGTGGTTGTTGTTTACCTTTTAAGTTATTTTTTGTTGATGGAAGCATCCTAATTTTTAAGCCTATTTTTACGTACTCGGCAGTGGGCACGGAACGCAAGCCCAAGAAGGCGGAGTGTCTCCAGGGTGTGCTGGTGCTTCTTATTGTCTACTGTTATTGTTCAATTATTAACAGATAAATACACAAGTAGTTAAGAATCAAGATAATATCAGCGTTGTAGCTTTTTATTGGGGTTCAAATTCAATTGAATTTTTTTCTGTTACGCTTTTTCTTTGAAGCATTAGCGATCTAAGCTTCCAAGTGAAAATCAAGATACTGAACAAACGTGGAATAATAGATCTACTCAATGATCGTAACTTCTACTATATTAGAACAACCAGCACATTGATTATTGATTATTGCACCATGTCCATATACTTCGTGAATTCCAAAGAACCACTTGCTAACCATTGTCACGACTAACAACTATACTACTACTAATAGTTTAGAAGTTAGTACCGGAACATTAAACAAACATCCATCATTTCATGCCAAAATCGGCAGAATAATTTTTTCTTGATCATCGTATTGCTTATTTAAGCGTAAAACTCACTAAAAAGTTGAAAACGCGAAAAAATTCGATTGGAAAAGGAAATACCTGGCAGAGGCTTATTACTAAAAAAGGTGAAAACTTTGTTTGTTTATTTCAGATTCCAATTTCATCTTATTGGTGATTCACCCGGTAGTTTTTGAATCTTGATAATTCGGTACATATTTTACAGTTACGATGATTCAAATTTCATGATCAAGATTCAAGGAACTGCCGGTCCCTCTTTTTCGCTTCCACGGCTTCCCTCTTCTTTGTTCCTAAAACTACATCATGTACATCATGTACGTCATGGAATTTTTATGACTAATAAAATGTTTACATAATTTCTTACAAATTTTATAAACTAATTTTTTTTATGTGATGCCTTTTGATCATAAAATCAAAATTACTCGATTCTTATTTACATTTTATTTTATACACCTATACACATATATATTATATACCCCCGATATGTTTGAGTCTCAAGTGGGACGTATACAAAACAAAAAGTTTGCATTAACACTAAGGAAACGGATAGATGCTCATATCAAGAGAATAAGAGAACAATATGAAAAAGAAATTACGCTTGAACAAAACACTATTGCACAAGATTCTGAACAGTTGAAAAGGAAAAGAAATTTGGCACCTGAAGAAACCTATGAGATATGGGTTCAAGAAGAAAATATTAATTCAAATCTGCGAAAAAAGGGGCGTAAAGAGACTTTGGATTTTAATGATCAAGAACTTTCACAGTTTAATAATAATAATGGAACGAATCGAGCAGAACCTGTTCACAATGATGTCGATGATAATACTGGTCAAGCTGAGCAAGATGATGAAGAAGACAATGATAATGATGATGATAATGAGGGAAAGAATCCAAAAAAGGCTGAAGCATTGTTCAGTGTATACTCACAAGGATTGGAAGTTCTACCACGTCTGCGAGATTTGTCTTCAAGTGGTTCTAAAAGTGAAATGATGCTAGGCCAATCATTATCATATTTCAAAAGGCATATAAACACACTAAACACATTACTGCATCTATCCATTTACAAAAATCAATGGCAAACAGCATACAAATGTTTTGCTGTGTTGATTAGAGTTCCCAGTGTTGATATCAGATCAATTTGGCCTCTTGGTGTTGAGATCTTAACAAAACTTGCCCAATCTAAATATAAAAGCATGGAGCAATGTGATGATTACACTGCCAGGCTACTATCAGATGGAAAAGAATTGGAATATTTCAAAGATGAACAATTTATGAATTGGATTGCAACTTTCCATCCCAACATCATGTCGAGACTGCCTACTCAGAAATATAATGCTGCTGCTTATAGAATCGGTACAGTTGATTCTCCACCACTATATGTTCTAAATCTATTATGGATGTGGTTAATGAGAGGGAAATTTGAAAAGACTGAAGAGAAACTAAATGAATTGTTATTGATGAAACCATATGTTGAAGATGGGGTTTATCACTTTTTACAAGGTTTAACATATATGCTCAAGGCATCTGCTCTTTGCAGAAAAGAAGTGAAAATTGAGAATAATGATAACAATATCAATGGGTATGTTGTTGATAATAAGCCACAGATTGAACGCTTATTAGTTGAAGCTGAAAAGTCTTATGACTTGGCATTACAGTTCCATGGTGATTTCCCAAGCAATTTGATGAAGAATGAAATTCATGCAATCAGATCGAAAATGTCCAAGGAAATTGAAGAAGAGTTTGAAACAACTGTGCTTTCCTCTGATAATAATAATGAATCACGAGATGAATATGGTGATGATGATGATGCTTACCACCATCAAGATGATACCGATCTTGATCAAAAAGGCTGGGAAGTTCTTTCTCATCCTTTAAAAGAGGAACAATTGACCGATGCTGGGTTGGAAGATTTATATTTTGGAGATGTATCAAATGGTGGTGCGTATTCTTCCAGAGTTCGCAATTTGGATAGTGAAGATGAAGATGAAGGTTATAATGGACGTGATAATCGTGGCATGAATAATGGTATGAATGATGCCTTTGGTGGTGACTTTTTCTTTCAGAATGATGATGATAGCGATTGATTAAGTATAATTTCTAAATAGTAAATGACTCTATAATTTAATGAACTTTGCATTGCATTTTATCAAATCTTATACCTATATGTAGTTTGTGTTTCTTTAAAATTATGATATATATATGTACTATTTATGTATGTACGGATTATTATTGTTACCTTTTAAGGTAAGCAAGTTTCTGTTTTTTAGTCTTGCAAGTTGCGATGTCCGCGTTATAAAAGTTGTTACGTCAATTCTTTTGCGTATTTTGGTTGTAACTTGGACAATGTACATTGTTGTACTGTACACTGTACACTGGAGTCGTCTGGACTGGTAGCTGGTAACTGGTAACCTTCTATCAAGTTTCAACTTTCAAGTTTTCAACTACTTGCAGCAATCAAGATTCCTGAAGGCTGGGAACTGGAAGACAACTGCCCTCTGCCCAACTGCCCCCTGGGCCCTGTCTACATGTTCAATCAATAATGAGGGGCTTGTGTCATTGAGCGATGACTCCTCATAGTACATAATACATAGTACTACGTACCACAATGCCAAGCCCGATTATAGGCGGTATTGTATAACTAAAATGAAAGGGCTTGAGCCTTGGGGACCCTTTGATATCTTCACTTATCTAGTATCTGAAATTTGAATCCTGATCATCATATAGCTACTATAACTTATTGATAATACAACACAACCATAACTCTTTAATATAACTGTTGTGGATACTACTAAATAATTTATAAACGCTAAAGAACACGTACACTCTTTCTGTTTTGTAAAGGATATGCGTTATGTGCAGTGCTTCCAAAGTTCAAACGCTCCATGTGCTTGTTTATCTAACTTGTAAAGAAACCGCAGTAAACGTGACAAAGATCCTAGATCGTGCATGAAGCTCACTTGTAATTCTCAGTTTTGATCACGCGTCTTGTTTTGAGGGCGTCAACAGCCATTGAATCTACAACTAGATTATAATTTATAGATATGTTTTTGGACTTTAGTGTGTTAACTATTGCTTAAAATATCTTCATTCTCCATTCTCCAGGTGGTAGAAGTCTGGTGAATGACTGGTGAGTAGACATGTGCTCAATTGTTATGTCTTGTCCAATTGTTTGCTGCTCTTGGCTGATTCAAGTTACCAATCTATATAGTACTAGTGCTTGATAAGTACTATAAATAGTTTACAAATTCACTTGTTTTGGTGTTTGTTTGTTCAAGCGTACATAGAGCATAGCACTTGATTGAGAATACAACTACACAACTACAATCACAATGGAAGGCCATACTAAACAGGACCCAGATGCTCCACCACCTTTCTCAGAGCAAAATGATCAACAGTTTGCAGCTCCACAAGGTCCTCCACCAACCACCACCACTACGACTCATGAAATCTCAGCGGCTGAACCTACAGGCAATACAGCATACTATGATCCTGTGAATCAACCTCCCCCAGCTCAACAATCACAACAATATCAATCTGGAGCTCCTGCTTCTAATCAACGCCCACCAGTTGTTGTTGTTCAACAACAACCTGTCATTGGTCAAGACAAGAACTTTCCTTATGGTCGTCCAACAGAGTATCAGACATGGCAAGTCATCCTTTTATACATCTGTGCTATTATATTCCCACCAGTTGCTGTCTGTTTTTCAGGTGATATGGCCCATGTCTTTATTAACATTTTGTTATGCTTCTTGTTTGGTATTTGTGGTATTGTTCATGCTATTATCATAGTGCACAGTACTGTTTCTGGTTCTCGTAGTGCAAAGGCTTGGGATCAATTATATGGTAATAAGCAGGGTGCACAAAATGTTTGAAGCTAGATTCTAGAAATGCTCATAAGTTATAAGTTTCAAAAATTAATTTACTTACGCTTTCAATGGATTTGTAGTTTACTCATGAGTGCGTACTTCCAGTTACTTTCAGGGAGTAGGTCAATGGTCATTAATAGGTTATGTAAAGATGTAAAGTCTTCAAAATACTGAAAGCTGTATATGGTTTAGAGTTGGTCCCTGAACTCTGATTGCAGCCTAAATAGGTATTTGTTTATAGATTTAATAACGGACCTAAACTTAAATTTGGTGCTTTAAATCATATAACATAAAAATAACAATTGAGATAAACCAATAAGGTAGCTAAAGGCCAAAAAAATACTGAATAAAAGACATCATTATTATTTATAATTTATTGGAATTAGACTACGATTTAAAACATTACGATGAAGTCAAAAAATGAAATAATAGAGGAAAATGGTACTGAGCTAATTTTATTGTTGCGAATCAATGAATCATTTAACATGGAAATAATATCATTGGTACCACACAGAACACCCAATATCACCTTCTTGGAAGTTACCAATTGCTGATAAAACGTCATGCCATTATCTGCTTGTAATTTTGTAACAGTTACAGTTTTTGTAACAGTAAACTGAAAGCTTAATATTTAATGTTTATGGAGTTAAGGACCGATTAATTATAGTATTGTTGATTATATATAAGCAGAAATTAGCTTATATAATAGATAGAGCAGTAGGGTTTGAACTTTGGAGATGGTAAAATAAAATTGATTAATGCTTAAGCAGCGCTGCATGAGCTAATTATAAACTACTATATATACCGTCGGCTAAAGTACGCGTGCCGCGGCTAGGTTGATTTGAAAAGCTGAACAATAGACTAACAATAAATGCACTAATTAACCTTAAAAAAATTAAACCGGGCGCGCGGCGGCGGCGGCATAACTTCTTTGAAATTTATCTCAATTGTCTATATATTACTTAAGTTACAACTTACTAGTCCTTTTGACTTTATTTCATTAGATCCCGACTTTGTAGATTTCTCAAGTTTACACCTATAATATATGTGGGTGCCCATTATTCAACACCAGTCCGGTAGAAAATGGTGAATCGTGATGAATTGGCCGTGTGGGTCCGATTCAAAATGGTGATGAATGGGCCAAAATACCAAAATAATATAAGTGACTTTCTAGACAGGCCACAGTAATCTGACTATAATTAAATTGTTTAAAATCGTGACTCGTCAGGGCTATCATATAGTCCAATAAAAATATGTTTTCAAGAGTTGATTGATTTTCCCTGGTGTTTTTGGAGATTTTTGATTTTCTAGGCAGAAACTTTTTCGGCAGAAGTTCCGCCTAGAGAAAAAAAGGTCTAAACAGAGGTGAGCGGAATCTCCGCCTAAGACCCAAAACGGAAATGGTGATGGAATATCTAAAAAAAAGTAAAACACAGGTCGAAAACTCTTAAAGACGTGTTATAATTAAAAAAGCATTATAAATATGATCATTTCAACTTTAAGAGCTTCCTGAAAACCACTGGTGCCGTTTATATCAAAGACTAGTACTGATAATCAATCTGACCAATCTTATAATAGCATCTCAAGCAGTTTTTCAATATTACTAGTCGATCTTCCATCACCACTTCCCTTTTGGGTCTTAGGAAGTGGTCTCCTGCCTAGCTCTGCCTAGCCACTTTATGTCCAAGCGGAAGTTCTGCCGAAAAAGTTTCTGCCTAGAAAATCAAAAATGATCAAAAACAGAAAGAATCAATGAATAGTGATCAACTCTTAAAAAATTTTTTTTATTGGACTATACAATATCCCTGACGATTTTAAACAATTTAATTAATAATTATAGTCAGATTACTGTAGCTTGTCTAGAAATTGACTTATATTATTTTGCTGATGAACCAGGCCAGTACATTTTGGCCGATTCACCACCATTCTCAATCGGACTAGTTGGTGATCAATCGGCTCCAACAATGTTTTTAGTTTTTAGTATTTCTATATAATTAGGCACTGGAAGACATTAAATTTTAAAATAATAAAATACATTAAGGCAATATTAAAAGTAAGTAAAAGAAATTAATTAGACGTAATTATTAAAACATTGATGTATTGGACATATAAGAATAAAAATATATTTAAAACGTTATCAATTCACATTAAAAGAACAAGATTATTGCACACAATAAAACAGAGAAGTAAGCAATCTTCAAAGCAGCTGGTTGTTCGTAGTAAACTATTGGACCGGCTGCACCAGATTTACCAGTAGATGAGGCCTTGGAAGAGACGGTACCAGAAGAACTAAACTTGACAATGGAGGAAACAGTATTAGAAGAATTAGAGTTGACAGTAGAAGACGCCATACCTGAAGAACTGAATTTGACACTGGAAGAGTGAGTACTATTAGCAAATAGAGTAGCGAAAGTACCATTAGCAGACAACGAAGAATCATCAGGCTTCAAATTGCTTGGGGTCGTTGCATTGGTGGAGATGTTGCTGGCTAAGCCTTCACTATACTTACCATCCCAGCAGTAGGTGTCAAAACACTTCTTACATTGGTCAGATTGGGTAGCGTTCAAACGTTCCTGAGAACGTTGGAGAATGGCACATGCAACACAAGCTGGCCATTCTTTATCCATGGTCAAGTTGTATCTAGTTGCAACTTCAAACCCGTTTTGGATCATACCTTTCTTTTCATCATCATCATATTTCATCTTAAAGGTTGAAGTATTGGACCAGTAGCTGTATGGTATGTTTGGTGTGTAGACAATCAATGGTGGGATTGATGCTAAATCAGTCAAGTTTGAAGCGTAACAACCAAAGAAGGTTGGCCTGGTAGTCAAGTTGTGGGAAATGAAAGTACCAGCATCTGGAACATATGGGAAAGAAGTCCCGTTACCAACTTTATCCATAAATTGACGC
Organism: Liangdongia berthetii; assembly: GCA_030564525.1. Taxonomy (NCBI): domain Eukaryota; kingdom Fungi; phylum Ascomycota; class Saccharomycetes; order Phaffomycetales; family Wickerhamomycetaceae; genus Liangdongia; species Liangdongia berthetii. The sequence goes on along the minus strand of JAJLVX010000021.1, from coordinate 17,830 downwards.
TCATAAGAGGAAACCAAAGAAATACCATTTGGCAAGTTGTCAACAGTATTATCAGAGTTATCATAGGCAAAAATGACATCAACATTACGTTCTGGTTGCAATAATGGGGCAACTGGGATGGTTTGTAAATCCTCACCACCATCAACCAAATACAAGTACTCACTGTTAACAATTGCTTTAGTTTCAGCCAAATCAGAATCATAGAATGGATTTGGAGAATAAATAGCAATATCCGCATAACCTTCAGAAAATTGGCTGTTGATATCACCACTGTTATTCATTAGGTTAAACAAAGAAGAAGAAGTACCCAAAACAAACCCAGCATTATCAAAACCTTCGATGCAACTGTTTTTACTAACTGGAACACCATTAGAAACATTAGAACCCAAATATTTTATATCAGTGAAAGCATACAATGATGGATCCCAAGAACCCATTTCAAAGGCATTGAATTCATAAATCGTGGAATTCAAAGGAACAACTTTAGTGCTTGTACCAGGAACTATTCCTTCTGCAACAGAAAAAACAAATGGCATCTCAGCATTCTTAAAAACATCAGCATCTCTTAAAGTGGAAAATGTCAACCCAGCAGCAGCATCATTAGCATCACCAAACATTTGGTAAGATAAAGCCCTACCCCAAATATCAGTGATGGATGTGTTAAAACCTGCTTCTTGTTTGGCTTTAACATCATCACTCATATCTTTGTATTCACTCGAAGAGTAAGCACTCGAATTACCAGAAGAAAGGAAAGTGTTTTCTAGATCCCAGATGGACCTGGTGTCGTTACTTAGAATTTCTTGAACTGAAGTCCAGTTGTTTAGGGCCAGAGTAGTTGTCAACCAGTTACCACCAGACAAACCAGCCAGGTAAGTTGCAGATTGTAACAACCCACCTAACCCATGTTCATTGGCACCATCAGTTCTGTTATCCAAACCAGAAATTTGACCTGCACCACACAGCATGGCTCTGTAACCACCACCAGAAAATGCCAACCCAATGTTGATCGAAGAGTTTTGTTTGTTAAAGAAGCTGTCAACATCGAAATCTGTCAAGTTGGCTCTATTCAAGAAATCTTTTAGGGCAGCATCTGTGACCTTGTGTCTTTTTTCCAGCCATGCCTTTTCGCTATCTGAAAGACTGTTAGCGCTTCTAACAAAGGTAACCAAGTCATCACTGGTGGCATTTCCAGCTGTAGAGGATGAAGGGCAGGTGACGTTGGTGGGTGCATAACTGTTTGAAGGGTTCCACGCAGCAGCAGTAGCAATATAAGCAGCAACAATAGCGAGTGATTTCATCATTGATGTCATGATGTGTGGGAGAGGCTTATACTATTAATAATTTGTTGAGGTTGCAAATGGTGTCAAAGTTATGAAAGTGGTTGTTGTTTACCTTTTAAGTGAAGGATAAAGCATAATTAAACCAAGTGACTCGTGAGTCTGGCCTTTACAAGTTCCACTTTCCAACCCAAGGAGGCGGAGAGTGGACTCTGGAGTGTTTCAGTAGGTTCTCACTGATGTGGGCACTGAAAATTAATACATACGTATGTACAAGATTCAAACAAATACACAATACAATTAGTATTACATAAAAAAAACCTCTTGAGTCTTAACAGATTCTTACCCTTAAGTTTTAACAGTTAACGGTTCCGGATTCCGGAACAATGACCAAACATCCATCATATGCAGTTCATGCACAAATTTCTTTCAGCCTTGCAAGTTGCAAGTTTCTTAAGAATTTGGAAAACACGCTAAAAAGTAAAAACGAGAAATGTTCCAGGGCCCAAGAGTCCAGACTCCAGACTCCAGAATCAGACTCTACATAATACACCCCAGAGAAAATGAAGCCGAATTGAGAAACACTGACCATCCTCTGAAATTTGAATGATTGAGGATATATTCAGGATTCATGAGTTCATCATTAAGATTCTATATTATATAGACTTCCTGTAAACATTTTACTAATTATAAGAGTAAGTAAATTAATCATACTTGATACTTGTCGAAGATGATGAGATAATACAATGAAGTAAAATCAAAATCCAGAGTAGCTCAGAAATGCGATGATGCAAATGAGATAAAGTGCAGCATGTTGTAGTTTTGAACCAACCTGTATATTCTATAGTATTTTCCAGAATTTAATTCCTATCATAAAGAGGAAGGAGATTTGTTAAAATCACCAAAGGTGTGTATAGAAGATCCTATCAATTAACAATCATGTCAATGTTGTGTGTGTTCTGAAATTTAAATGTTTTGAGATTCTGGTTTCGAAAAGTTTTACTTGAATGAGTGATGCTTTAAAATCTGAATTGAAAGCCCAATAACAGAAAGGGCAAAGGGTCTGTACTCATGATCTGTTTATCAATTGAGTATCAATTGATGTTTAAGATTTTAAATCCTGATACAATTGATTATTATATTTAAACTTTACCCCGTATACTAGAGTTGTTCATGATAACTCACTAGAACAACAATATCACGGCACAAAGATCTAGTAATCGTAACAAATATTATAACACATAAATACGGTACAGATTGTTTATTTCATCTTTTCAAAATTATGATCTTTGATCAAATTTGTTATAATTTTATAGTTATAAACTTCAACATATGGTTTCATCATTTTTTATTAATATTTATATGCTCAGACATTATATGCTTTGCAGATATATGCTCATTGCTTTTTAGGTTAAAGAAGTGAATAATGATAAGAGGTTGCTGATAAAGAATCATAAATGAAATCCAGATTGAAAATGTCCAAGATAATTGAAGAACAGTTTTAAACAACAATGGTTTCTTCTGATTATGAATATTTAAGAGATGAACATGGTGATGATATCGATCTTGATTAAAAGGAGTAGGAAGTTCTCTCCCACCCATTGAAAGAAGGAAAACAATAATATATATATATATATATATGGCATATATAAATGACACTTTAATTCAATATCTATCAACTTTGCTTCGCCTTTAGTCAAGTTTTATGCTTTCTTAAAATGATTCACCATTTTAAGCTGGTAATCAATGACCATGATGGATGTCCGCGTTATTTAGTTACGTCATATTTCTGCATATTTTAATGGGTTCCTTTGAACTTTGAACTTGTACAATCAACTTTCAAATTTCAAGATGCCAGATTCATAATTCATCAATGCTCAAGCACTGAGTGACTGAAGAGTCATGCCATCTGTACCAACAACTAACAAGTTACAAGACTTGTGTGTCGTCACTGATTCCTGAAGCACCACATGTTTGATCAAGGCTTGTGTCATGGTACATACGTTCTACATACATGTTAACAATGCCCATCGCCAAGCCCGCATTGTATAAATATTAAGCTTGAAAGGTGATCAATAATCGCACGGTACTGGGTAGTAGGTACACCTTCAATATGTGTCACTCGTCAGTGGTCACATGCATGATGCAACATAGCCAGGTACCATGGTCCATAACTCATTAGTAGTTAGTAGTTACCTTCAATTTGTTAAATGTGTAATCCTTGAAATTCTCCATGTGCATATCTTCTATCAATCCACGGTAAACGTGATCAAGATCCTAGATCGTGCATGAAGCTCACTTATAATTCTCAATTTTAATCACACGTCTTGTTTAGAGGGCGTCAACAGCCATTCCTAAATAAGTATTTACTATTAAGTAGATAGGCTATAGCAATAGATAATTGGACCTTAGCATTGCCCAGAATATATTCCATTCTCCATTCTCCTGGTGGACACTGGACAGTGGACATGTGCTCAATGATGGATATATTTTATACATACTAATTATAATCACACTATAAATAGTTTATAAATTCTCTTGCTATGCTGATATATTTGTTTCTTGAAGATAGCACAGAGCATATCATTTGATTAATTATTAAGAGTTTCTGCAATCACAATGGAATACCATACCAAGCAAGACCCTGATGGTCCACCACCTTTTGGACAACAAACCAATCAACAGTTTGCAGCTCCACAAGGTGCTCCACAAACCACTACTCATGAAATCTCAACGACTGGACCTATAGACCATACAGCGTACTATGCTCCAGTAAATCAACCTGCTCCTGTTCAACAACCCCAACAATATCAACATCAAACTCCTGCTCATGCCCCTGCTCCTCCTTCAAACAATCAACACCCACAAACCGCCGTTGCTCAACACCATTCTGGTGCTGTCATTGGTCAAGACAAGAACTTTCCTAATGGACGTCCACCTGAGTTTAAGGGATGGCAAGTTATCCTTTTATACATCTGTGCGATCATCTTGCCACCAATTGCTGTTTGTTTCTCAGGTCAAGTTGCTCATGTCTTTATCAACCTTTTGTTATGTTTCTTGTTTGGTATTGGTGGTATTGTTCATGCTATTATGATAGTGTACAGTACAGTTTCTGGCTCGCGTAGTGCAAAAGCTTGGGATCAATTGTATGGTAATAAGTACGGTGCACAAAAGGCTTGATTATCTGTGTTATTGATTACACCTGTGTGGTCGAATTTTTAATTTAAATTATAATTTTTACTGGGTACTTATAAGTAATAAGGTTGTTACTTGCTATGTACTAATTAATGTAGCTAGTTCATAGAACTTATTAGATACCAGATAATCTACTGCAATATTAATAAACATTTAAAAGATTGTGATCTTAATGAACTAAAAGTCGAAGGAACTAAAATTAGAAGGGATTGAGAAATCGAGAAAAACTAATTAATATAGGTTTTAATTAGATCTGATCTAGAGTGATCTCTACGATTCAAAGTTTAAGTAGCATCGTCAGCTTATTTAACCAAAAAAAATTAATTCATAAACTCATATCCTCATCCATCTTACTATATGCTTTTGAAGAAGTAATATCACCACCTTGTTTCAGTTCAGCAATTTGACTTTTCAAGTCATCAAGTTCTTGCTGCAACTTTTCAATAGCTTCTCTATCAACAAGCGCCTTTTTTAAGGCATCATTATTAATTTGTGCAACTCTCTTTAGCCTTTTGATCTGAGCAGTAACAGAGTTATTCAATTGTAATTGGTATTCATCTTGTGTATGATTCTCATTATTCAGTTTCAGAATAGTCCAATCTGGAGGTATTAGTGCAGTGTTGGATAATCTTATACTGCTGTTCGGATTGAAGAAACCTGTTGTTTGTGGAAGATGTTCAGTTGTAACATTTGGTAATGGAATTGTTGGTGTTGGAATCAAATTAGTAGCCCCTCTATTTTCTTGAGGATTTTGTTCATCTCTTTGGGCTTGGTTTTCATCATTTTGAGGCGCTTGTTGTTGTTGCTGCTGTTGCGGTTGCTGTTGCTGTTGCGGTTGTTGTGAAGCAGTGGTGGAATCAACTCTAGTACCAAACACAGGCGCTCTACACATTGGACAAACTTGTGATCTTTCACACCAACTCTTTAAACAGCCAAGATGAATAATGTGTCCACAATTCAACTTCTTTGGGTACATTCTTTCGCCCTTCTTCACACCAATGGTGGTCATGTCATCACGGCAGATAATACACAAGTTATTATCATCCTCCAAATCTTCTTCAGTTGCATCTTTCAATTTGGTGTCCAATTCTCTAGACGCCTTTTGATATCTTCTCAATGCAGAAATTTGCTTGACGAAGGAATAACTATTGTAAAAGATATCTTTAAATAAATATAATGGGAATCTGTATGGACCCATCAATGTAAACAACAGGAATAAGTGGATAGCTAGTATCAACCCAGTATATGTAATTTCGAATAGTTTGACGTATATAGCCTTCGATTCCATAACGTCTTCATCAGGATGTCTTTGTAAATAGGCCAATTCCCAACTGTTTAAAATCAATTTTGAAGCTTGTAATAATAGATCCAAAAACAAAATTGCAAATTCAAACCCAAAGGCAAAATAGACATCCGGATTGTTTTCAAAAGAATACTCCACACATGAATAAACCAAATTATAATCAAAGAAAATAAACAGGATCAAAGTCAATGTGTTTTTTGTGAGAAGCGCTTGTGAAGGAGTGGTTGCATTTTGAAATATGTAATCAAATCTATCCTTCAATATCCAATGGAACACTTTCATGAACAACAGGAACAGTATTAGTATACCAGGGATCAATAAAAAGTCAGAGCTAAACATTGACAGAAAGAATAAACTGTTGACGACAGTAAACTTTGAGTACTCATAAATATGTTCAATTTCAATCAGTCTCAATTCCCCAAACAGCGCAACTTGTAATCCTTTACCTATAATGAAAGCCATTGATATTAGCCAGTTCGCCATGACTATTGTGCTTGGACCTTCAGTCATCGTGACACCCATAACGTACAGATCAGGACATGATTCCAATAGTGGCACCAATACAAAGCATGCTAAAAGATTTGAAAACTAGAAAAAAGTTAATACTATTTGATCTAATCAAAAAAAACATTATATAACCTACCACACAGTATAGTATGAACTGGGCTCTATGTGTTAACTGCGGCATTGTAATTGAATATGTTGTTTATATTTGTACTAATAGTGTTGTTTTGTGTTACATGTTCTTTTTCATACTTTATCAGTTGACACTGAAAAGGGTTCTCTGGTTGGCGCAGCATTCATGTGACTAGTCACGTGACGAGATTCAAAATTACTACTACTGCAAGTTGCAACTCTATGACTCAAGTGTTTGTGGTGTATTATTATTATTATTATTATTACTGGTTTAAGTAATCTAAGTATTTCTTTATAAAATGGTTTATTCTTTGGCACTTTCTGTTATGGGTTTCATTGTCTTTGTGTAACAGATTCATGACACAAAACGATATATGTGTGTAGCATGAAACTCATTAGTAGTACCAGAGCCTGGATGGATTTAGAAATAATCATCTCTTCTATAATATATTATCTGCTATTGCTAGAGATAAAGGAAATTCTCAAGTTGTAATTACAAGTACCAAGTTATGAAGTTCACATCATTATTGAAACCACTAGTTGTTTTGTCTATTGGTGGGCTATTTCCAACAAGTGTGTTGTGCAAAGACATTCAAGTTTTAGATGCTTTGGCCTTCTCATTGAAACCACAATGTGGCGGCGATGCTTCTTCTTCAATTGCTCCAGGACCAGAATCTTTATCACCATCTACACCATCTTCACCACCAGTCATTGCTGCTTCTGAATCACCAGATTTTGGGTTATCAAATATGGAAGATATGGCTGGATATGCTGATTGTTACAACAAGTTCATTGAGGGTTATAAGATGTGTTCAAGCACTGATTCTGTTTGTCGCTGTCAATATGTTAATGACTTGAGTAAATGTGAAGCTCAGTTCTGTCAAGGAATCCAAAAATCTCCGGTTTTGATGGAGTTGGAACATATGTGTGATGCTAAAGTTGATGGTGTTGATTCTGATGGTCAAGGTCATTTGTCTGAATCTGAGGATGGTTTAGAATCTGATCAGGGTCTAGAGTTTGAATCGTTGACCGAGTTTGAGAAGGCAACGGGAGATAACAGTGATAAGAATACAAACAACCAGAACAACAAAAACAAAAATATTGACAATAAAAATCGTGACAAGAGTGCTCCTCAAATTAATGATCCTCAAGTTAGTGGACCAAAGATCACAAAGCCTAAAAAGGGAGATAGTAACAGTACTGATCATTCCTCTTTGAACAAGATTCGTCCAGGTTCAACCAATTTGAAAGACAAGAAGAATGGTGCTAAAAACTCGACATATTCCTCCTATAAGAATTCATCTAATTCATCTTCCAATTATGGATCCAATGGTTCTAATTATGGCTCCAGTGGGTCCAATGTCAAAAATTCAAAGGGCAGAGGGTATAGTAAAGTTAGCTATAAAAACCCATTCAACAGTAACATTAGTATTGAGTTTGAAAGCAGTGGTTCTAAAGTTGATGCTGGGTTTGCCATTGCCGGGTTGGTGACACTTTTTGTTATTTAACTATATGACTGTATTGGTTTAGTCTTAAGTAATATTCAATAATAAATGATGACATGGTTGTTCTTATCTTTGGTGTACTTATTAAAATGTAGTGTTGTTAATTGTTAGTAGTTACCCCATAAAATGACTGATGAGGTACCGCATGGAAAAGAGAGTAAAATCTGGGGTAAAGCAGAAGGATGACGTAAGTGTCAAAAAGTATTGGTTGATCCACACCTGGTAGCAACAATTAATCAATTGGATCACTTTTGTGATAAACAACCAATGAAAGACTGTCATTTAATGTATTTGTAAAGCTATTCCATATCTCGGCAATGTATATTGTTGTATGACTCTACTGTAACTACGTAATGGTTTTACATTCATCGATCTCAACTTTAATCCTTCGTTTTTGCGCTGAACCGACAAATCTTCGGTCAAAAGTGAAAAGCGGAAAGTGCCATCAAAATTGGTGATTTTGGGAATTCTGGGGAGATGGAATCATTATGATTCATGGTGGTACTAAATGTTAGTTAGTGGAGATGGATAGTGATAGTAGTAATAGTAATAGTAATAGTAGTAATAATAATATTAATCGTATTAATCTGATGATACACTGGACACTAGGAACAATTGGTCATGACTGCCTATTTCCCACTCTTTCTACAGCACAGTTGCCTGACTCTGGATCAATTGATGCGCTATGAGGCTACGACGCTTAAATGACAGATGGACAAGGTAGAAAGAGGGACTGCTGGTTATATGGCTACATGGCTACATGGACTATGTACATCAACACCAACAAAACAGCTGTATCATCCATCCAGCCAGACAAGGTAAAACGAGAAGTTTATTCCCTTCACAGATTATAAATACCACACTGAATTCCCCAGATTTTACAACTGATACTAATATTATTATTCAATTCAATCCATAGAATTAAATATCAAACATGTCTAACATCAACCTAGACGAAGAAGAAAGAAAGTTCCAACAAGAAGTTAAGGAAATCGAACAATGGTGGTCTCAACCACGTTGGAGAAAGACAAAGAGAATCTATAAGCCAATCGACATTGCTAGAAGAAGATCCTCTCTAAAGATCAACTACCCATCCTCTGACATCTCCAAGAAGTTGTACAAGTTGTTGGAAGAACACGACAAGAACCACACCACTTCTTTCACCTTTGGTGCTTTGGACCCTATCCATGTTTCCCAAATGGCCAAGTACTTGGACACCGTCTACGTCTCTGGGTGGCAATGTTCTTCTACAGCCTCCACTTCCAACGAACCATCCCCAGATTTGGCTGATTACCCATACGACACTGTCCCAAACAAGGTGCAACAATTGTTCTTTGCCCAACTGTTCCACGACAGAAAGCAACGTGAAGAAAGATTGAACTTGCCAGAATCCGAGCGCGCCAAGTTGGAATACGTTGACTACTTGAGACCAATCATCGCCGATGCTGACACTGGTCACGGTGGTATCACTGCCATCATCAAGTTGACCAAGCTGTTTGTCGAAAGAGGTGCCGCCGGTATCCACATTGAAGATCAAGCCCCAGGTACCAAGAAGTGTGGTCACATGGCTGGTAAGGTTTTGGTCCCAATCCAAGAACACATCAACAGATTGGTTGCCATCAGAGCCTCTGCCGATATCTTGGGTTCCGATTTGATCGTCGTTGCTAGAACCGATTCTGAAGCTGCCACCTTGATCACCTCCACCATCGATCACAGAGACCATTACTTCATCGTTGGTGCCACCAACCCAGATGTCCCAGAATTGTCCCAAGTCTTGTACGATGCCGAATCCAAGGGTGTCTACGGTGCTGCTTTGCAAAAGATTGAAGACGAGTGGGTCGCTAAGGCTGGCTTGAAGTTGTTCCACGAAGCTGTCATTGACGAAATCAACTCTGGTTACTTCCCAAACAAGCAAGAATTGATTGCAAAGTTCACTTCAAAGGTTAACCCATTGTCCCAAACCTCAAACAAGGAAGCTAGAGCTTTGGCCAAACAAATCTTGGGTAAGGACATTTACTTCAACTGGGAAAAGCCAAGAGTTAGAGAAGGTTACTACCGTTACCAAGGTGGTACTCAATGTGCTGTTAACCGTGGTCGTTCTTTTGCTCCATACGCTGATATGATTTGGATGGAATCCAAGTTGCCAGACTATGAACAAGCTGTTGAGTTTGCCCAAGGTGTCAAGGCCAAGTACCCAGACCAATGGTTGGCTTACAACTTGTCTCCATCTTTCAACTGGAACAGAGCCATGTCTGTTGCTGACCAAGAAACATACATCAAGAGATTGGCCAGTTTGGGTTACATCTGGCAATTCATCACCTTGGCTGGTTTGCACACCACTGCTTTGGCTGTTCACAACTTTGCTAGAGATTACGCCAAGGTTGGTATGAAGGCTTATGGTCAAACTATTCAAGCCCCAGAAATCGCCAATGGTGTCGACGTTGTCAAGCACCAAAAATGGTCTGGTGCTGAATACATTGATGGTTTGTTGAAGTTGGTCACTGGTGGTATTTCTTCAACTGCTGCTATGGGTGCTGGTGTCACTGAAGATCAATTCAAGGAAGATAAATAAGTTGTCAATCTTTGGACGTGTTTAAACTAGGATGCATTATATTATGAATGATATTTATTATATTCTTTACTTTTTATTGTAGTAGTTCTACTAATATTAATTTTATGAATATTCATGCATACAACTGCATCAACTAGAAAGTTGAAAGTCAAAACTACAACAATATAACAACTCAACTTTTTTATTGTATTACTTATTATAGCCATCAGAATTCGTTAAAAATACACATGATCGTTACTGTTCACCTCTTAGGGCACGGATGACAGCTGGTCTTCTCATCATAGTCTTTGTCCATTTGTAAACTTCAGGGAACTCAACCTTGATATCCACACCAATACGATCAACAACGTTATTCCAAGGAACAAAGGCCAAATCAGCAATGGTGATGTGTTCACCAACCAACCAGACTGGATAGTCAAAGAACCTGGACTGTGACAATGGGGTTGTACCGGCACTGTACGCAGCGGCATTCTCAACATCAAGCTCCATAATCAGCGCCTCTCTTCTCTCAGCTAGCGCCATTTCCACCACACCGTACACTCTGCGCACTTCATCGATGTATCTCTCAATAGCAGAAGGCACCTGTTGTGAATGGAAGTATCTGAAATGCAACGCCTGGCCAATCATTGGCGCGTGGCCAGAAGTCTGAAAGAATAGCCAGCTGGTGATCTGGGACTGTTCGGCCAAGTTCTCGCTCCAGATTCGACACTCGCCAAAGTCTTTTAGGTACTTGTTCACCAGGTAGAGTATGATGGAGCCAGACTCCCAGATGGCGAGGTTGTCAGAGTTGTGATCAATCAAGGCTGGTACTCTAGCGTTCGGGTTGATCGAGACAAACTCTGGGGCGCGCTGCTCGCCCTTGTTGAAGTCCAAGAAGATGGTGTTGTAGTCCAGGTTTAGTTCGCTTAGTACGATGGCAACTTTGAAGCCATTTGGGGCAGATCTGTGTGAGAATAGGGTGAAGCCTTCTAGTGGTTGGTTCTTGAAAAATTTAGTTATTCTGGACTCTAGTTGCTGCTGCTGCTGCTGCTGATCTTGTTGTTGCTGGCTTAGCTGGTTGAACTGGTGTAGTGGATTCTGCTGCTGTTGATGCTGATGCTGTTGTTGCTGCTGTTGTAGATTTTGTTGTTGCTGTTGTTGCTGTATATTAAGGTTATTGCCTGAATTTATATTCACAGACTTCAATGCATTTGATAGATTGGAGATGGATGGCGCATCTCTTTGACTCATTGTGTATGATATATATGATGTGGTTTTGTTCGTCTAGTTTATCTAGTAATAATGACTGTGGTGATGGATATATTGTTATAAGATGGATGTGTTTGTGTACGCTAACCCTTACTTATAATGGAGTGTTTGCTTCTATTGGTTGTGTGATGATAGTAGTAGTGTAGTATAACTAGTTACTTGTGGACACAATATGGCTGACTTTCGTTCTCCTCTACCAGTTGATATGTTGTTTGTTTATTTGATTAAATTAATCCTTTCTTCTTCACTTTCACTTTTTAATTTGACCAACTTTTCTACCAATTTTGAATTTGAAAAATTTTCCCACATAAGCGGTGACTGGCAGCGGTGCAGTGGTGGTGAGTGGGTGTGACCGGTATGCGCACGCACAGGGTGGGAACGTGGCGCGTGGGTAGCAATTTGAGTAGCCCTGTCTAGCTCTAGGCAGAGGAGGTGAGGTGTGGTTTCCACCGCCATTCGCGCGTAAAGTGAGAAACTGTGAAGGTCACACAGTTGACTCTCTGAAGGAATGAATGAATGAATGAGTCACTGAGATAGAATAATAGGTACGGGTAGGTACTAGGTAGTAGTTAGTACTAAGTAGTGTTAAACCAATCACACAGGAAACACCCACAGAAATTAAAAATACAAAAATAATTCGACATCTGCAGGACTCGAACCTGCGCGGGAAAATCCCAAAAGATACCTTGAAATTCAAGTCTTTCGCCTTAACCACTCGGCCAAGATGCCAATTCATGCAGTTTGGAGTATACGTCTGTGATATGCCGTAACTCTTCTAGTCACGTGTTTACTAATTTGCCCAGCACCGGGTAACAGTTTCTTGATTAAATACATCTCGATTCTCAATTAAAATAAGGATATGTACACTCTTTTGATATAAGGAATCAAATAGAAACGTTATTCATCTTTCCAGGTTTATATATACACATACATATATCTAAAATGGCCACCAATTCCACTGTCGTTGAACCACTATACTTCACTCCAGGTCTATTGTCTACCCTTTTGGTGTCGTTGCTACTGGTTGGTATTCTTATCATCTCTATACAATGGTTGAATTCTCTAGATATCAGTTATGGTGCTTTGGAAAGAAAACAAGATGCTGCTAAGAAGACTCAATAGATAGATGTATTCTTAAACCAGGTCCATTACTACCATTGCCATTGCCTATCCCATCATATACATGTTATCAAAAACTATATTATATGAGATCATCATCAATTAATATCAAGATCTTTACAACCGTGTTTTACAGAAAACTAATGTACATTAATTCTAATTATTTACCATCAATCTGTATTTTCAATGCTATATATACTTCAGTAAACATATGGAATGATTTTATATGGAACTTCCTTTTCATACTCTTCCCATGCCTTGCCATATTTAGCACGACATTTCTCGACATCTCTACTTTGTCTATGGAACAACAAAGCACCGAAATAGAAGGCATAATAATATGTCAATGGTGTCTTGAATCCAGTAGTTAGACACCAACTCAATGCATGCAACCAATCACCAAAATAGTTGATATGTTGACTTGTTTTCCACCAACCATCGCATAACAACTTGGTGCTTCTCTCCGTTTGAATGGATTTCAAATGTGTCAATTGTCCTTGTCTGAATTTGGACTTTTGATTATTTGAAGCTTTAAAGATATAAAACCCAACAACAGCAACAATCAAAATCAAAACAGTTGGGATCGTACCCAATTCCAATGGTTCAACTGACAAATATCTCGCTTGTAAAGAGTATGAGAATGGAACTAGTGCTAAATCACCAAATGCCAACATGAACCCAAACCCATCTGTGGTGATATCCATCATGGTTAAACACCCATCTTCGTTTAAAACACCATCAACGACATAAACAGCTTGTAATGCATTAACCAAAATCATAGAATCTGTGACATAGCCCAATTCTAACCATTGTTTATGCATTGCAGCCAAGTTGATCAATAGCCATAACAACATGCCTGGTCTTAATTCACAGAATAGCTTGATATCCCAAGCACCAATTCTAGGGTTTAATTCACGACCAATAAACCAATCATAAATAACATTACCAGTATTCCCACCAACAGCCAAGATTTTTTCATAACTACCTTTACCATTCAACTTCCATTGTGGGAAAAAGGAGGCAATATAAACAAAATTTGATAACATCACAGAAAATATAATTGAAATCATGGTGAATTCAAATAAATGTGAATATAAAAACTGCAATTCAGGCATTTGTCCAAGAGTTAGGTAAAATCTAACAACTAGCACAATAAATAGCAGCAATGTCAGGGAAACACCATTGATTTTATAAGTCAATTGAGTGCCATCTCTAAGCACAACACCTTTCTTGTAATAACCTGGCAATGTCAAATCAAAAATGGCAAGGCCAAAAAACCAAAGTATGTAATACCCCCAGCATCTGTAATCTAGTACTGCATCTACTAAAGGTCTTTTGAAATGTAGCAACTTTTCCAGGTCCAAGTGGAACGCGATTTGATGATAGTCTTCATTCACTAGTTGTTGGAACAGGATAAGCAACAATGGTAACCCAATGCTGATTGTTACGACACCAAACACTCCGCCAAACTCTTTAGTGGTGGTTTTTGGATTCAATTTCGTTTCTGATGTCATTGTAGTTCTTTATATGTTAAAGATTGAATGGATATAAGAACTGTTGGTGCTGTTGGGTGGAGTACTTTATATTTAATACTGCTGCAAGTTTATTGTTGATTTTCATTTTTTCAACTAGACGTATACGAAATTCGAATCCGATCGTTTAAAGCAATTTTAATGGTTTTAATGATTTTAACCAATTGCATTTAAAAGAGGAATAATTGTACTGAATAATATTCATTTATAGTTATTAGTGTTATAAGTATACAATAATACACTATTTATGTGTTTTTGATTTCACTTTACTGTAACTTGGTGAGATTCCTTGATCAACTCTATTAAAGGAATTGAGACTGCTAATACTACTACTACTCTATTCAAACAAGCAGGTAAAGCATTGTAAATTTCTAAATGGTATGCATATGTACTATATTTCATTACAGTAACACAGTACACTCTATATCATATATGATACCGTATCTTTAAATTATATCTGCCTATCATTGACTTTTCACTCTGAATTTTATCTCCAAATCAAGTCGAAACTGCTCGTTTTGGTTTTCACCATAAATTTCGAGAATATCATTTAATCCCTACCAAACATAAACATTAAAACATTAACGTGAAGAACTACACAAGAGTACAAATATGGCAGTTGATATTCCAGCGTACGTATAGGCGATATAACATATCATACTATATATTACTAATGTTAGTTTAGTACAGTTATTAAGAAGCTAGTCTTCTTCACCAGTGCAATGGTGATATTACCAGTGCTAACTTTCTTCATAGTTCAATACATCACAGGTGCGTATATCGATGATTTCCTTCTTCTGATAACATGTTTTAATTCCTTTTTTTAAGACCACAATGCTTTGATTTCTGGTGGGTTGGCTGCTTTGGTGGCAAATATTGTTCTTGTTGGTTACATTATTGTCGCTTTTACTGAGGATGTTAGATTGGAGCCTACTGAAAAGGATGAGGACATTAAACTGGATTGATTTACTATTTAATTAATGTTATTATTGGGATTCATTTTTATAATTTTATTTAATAATTGCAGCTTGTTTTACATATTCAATAATGTGATGTAGTTTTCTGTTTTATAATTCGTATTACGTAGAGGTATTGCTGCACTCTGTTTATTTGATTTTTTCAAACACTCGTAATAAAATAATGATTCATTAAATACATCAACACTAAACTAAATAAAGAATAGGGAATAAACGATGGTTCAACAACTCAGTCTATTTTCATCCATACCGTCATCACAATACAAACTCACAATCACAACTCTAACAACTCTAACCGGATGTCCAGCAAAACAATTCGAATCTTTAAACCTATTATCATCTCCAAAAGCAATCGTCAAATATGAACCAAACTCGAAAAACACACAATATGAACAATTCAGACTAACTTTTAAAGCACCATTTGACAAGAGTGTCGATTTCAAACAATATAAATCATGGATTATTCAACAATGTGATATCCCATCTGCCGGTAAGAGAAAGATTAATACCCAAACAATAATTGAATCAACTTTGGAAATTCAAGAAAATCAAGATATATTGGACATTATTGATAGCTTGGGATATAAAGTGGAGAATAGCTATGTCATTAAAGGTGAAAAGTTCTTCCATGGAAACATTACAATTGAAATTTCTCAAATATTTGTTAAACAGAATAATAATGAGTCTGATTCAAATTCTTCGTGGGTTCAACTAAATAACGACTTTTACATGGTTAAAGCTTACATCAACGTTGAAAAGGCCACTGATGTTGAACTACTGAATAGATCTACTCAAGATTTATTAAACTTGAAGTTAGAATTACAAGGATTGATCAACTTGGAACTGCCAGATAGAAACTCTATGGATTCAAGAATCAGTTCAAGATAGTCACTTATACAATATTTGGTTTTCTTTTTAAAAAATTTCCATAATTATGAGTAATATACAGTTTTGTTTGATGTTCTAATAACAATTAATCACTAATTCACTATTTTTTAAGCTTGTCCAATTTAGCCTTGGTCTTTTCAATCTTTCTTCTCTTTTCACGCAATTGGTCTTGTCTGTTTTCCTTTTGTTCGTTGGAGTACTTCATCTTGTTGTATAATTTACGTTGCTTGTTGTTCATCATAATCAATTTCAATTCCTTCTCTTCCTCTTCTTCGGTCTGTTGCTTAGAAGCCTTTCTCTTCTTGTTGTTGTTCTTTGAAGCTAGTTCAGCTTGAGCTTCACTGAACTTAACACCCTTAGCTTCCAATTCCAATTGCTTTTGAGCTTCAATCTCTTCATCATCTTCTTCTTCATCTTCATCAGCAATATCAGCATCTTCATCTTCAACTTCCTCATCCTCTTCTTCAGAGTCTTCTTCACCTTCTTCAGTTTCAGCCAACTTCTCTTCTGGATTGTAACCACCAGCATCACCCCATGGTGACAAATGTGGTGGTAGGGTTTCACCAGGCAAGTAATCATTCACTGGCACTAGCTCCTTCTTGTTAACGGAGTCAAAGATCCATTGTGGTTGCACATAGGTTCTACCTTGAACCTTGTTGGAAATCTTTGGTCTGTCAACAATTTGGTGTGTGATCTTGTCCAATGGCAACTTGGAAACATCTTCGCCATTCAACTTCAATTCATCAATGGTTAATTCACTAATGACAACACCACCGCATGATAGTATAATGAATTCCAAAATATCTAGAGGAACTTCACGACCAACAAAGAAGACAAAATTTTCAAACAAAGTGGCAACTTCATTATCAAACTTGGAAGGTTGTATTAGCAAGTCACCAGCGTTCTTGTTGTTGTCTTCAAATGCATCCAATTCAACTTCTTCGACGTTTTCTTCGGCTTCATCTTCATCTTCAGCAGCAGCCTCTTCGGCTTCCTTAGCTTCCTCATCAGCTTCTTCTTCGTCAGCCTTGATGGCAGCATCCAAGAAATCTTGAGAAATTTGTTGTCCTTTAACATTCTTACCATCAACTGGTTCCTCAACTTGGGTCAATAGAGACTTACCATCCTTAGATTCCAAGATAAAAGCACTCAAACCACCAACACCCTTGATCTTCTTGGAGTCCAACTTTGGTGGGTAAACTAACCCAGCATCAGTATATAGTTTGTACAACACAAAGTGCAATAAAGTGGAGTAGAATTCCAAAAAGGTTAGCATGATTCTAAAATCAATATCACTTGGAATGTTTTGTGGGAACTTGAATGGAACCAACCATCTAACTTCAACACCCTTGACGTTGGCCTCGTAGTACACACCCTTGATGGAAACAAAAACCTTTCTCAAGGCACGCTCTCTAGAAACATAAGCCAACCATTGGTTACAGATGATGTTGGCATCTTTGGTAACTCTAGCAGAAACACTTGAAGTTGCAGGCATAATTGAAAACAAAAACAGCATGTTCAACGCATCATCCAAATCTCTAATAGCATCAGTAAAAGTTGGGTATCTTTCCTTGATGA
>JAJLVX010000020.1:55585-69910 GCA_030564525.1 Liangdongia berthetii | reverse complement strand
AGCAAACATTGCATGATTTACAAAGTCAGTTGAATGTGGAACAAATTGTTGATGACAATGAACTTCTACCCAAGAAATGGAATGCTATCATCAGATTACAGAAAAAGATTATAGACTTAGAATCACAATTGGACCAGTTACAAAAGCAAGCTACTGTAACTTCATCATTCATTACAACTTCATCATCTTCTCCAGATTTGATTAAATTAAACTGGGTCCCTTCAAAAGTTAAAAAGACTTTGAACAATTCTGCATCTGTCACCACTGTGTCAATTCACCCTACATTATCTCAACTAATTAATGGTTGTTCTGATGGTTCTTTTGCAATCTGGAATTTATTAGACCCAACTCAACCTTTAAACATCATACAAGCACATTCAAAAGCATTGAACCATTTGGCTATTTCCCCAACAAGACTAGAGTTTAATAATAATGAGCATGTTCTTGTCACTTGTGGTTCTGACCTATTTGTAAAAGTTTGGGATTTGGCATCTTTGAAGCTACTAAGGACTTTGAATGGTCATGAGCATGTTGTTTCAAATGTTGTATTCAAAGATACTTCTCAAATCTTCACATGTTCAAGAGATGGTTCGATTAAATTATGGGATTTGAAAACTGGGTGGTGTCTAAGATCTTTTATTGGTCATTCTGATTGGGTTAGAGCCTTGGATATTGCTGCTAATGAATATTTATTGTCATGCTCAAATGATCAAAGTATAAGATTATCACATGGTGATTCGGGTACTGGGTTGGGTCTAATGATTGGTCATAATCAAGTTGTTGAAACAGTTAAATTTATCCCAACAATTTCAAATCAATATGTTGATAATTTAAGCACGATAGATGTTTTTGAAGAGGATAAATACACTGAAGTTGGCTATAAATATGCCGTTTCTGGTGGTAGAGATGATAGAATCCATATTTGGTTATTACCACTACCAGTTCTAAGACCACATAACCATCCACTTCCTTCTTCCAATCCACAAGGTCAACTAGTGAAAACTTTAATTGGCCATAAATCATGGGTTAAAGATTTAGCATTTCATCCAAATGGAAGAATATTAATTAGTTGTTCGGATGATAAGACAATCAAGTTTTGGGATTTGGAAACTGGTGAATGTTTAAGAACTTTGATTGGACATGAAGGATTTGTCAATGCGATTGCTTTTGCCCCATCAATCTTTGAAAATGCTGGTGATGTGAACTCACAAGATGAAAAAGTTATTAACGATAGTATGAGATGTGTATTTGCCTCTGGTGGTACTGATAGGGTTGTTAAACTATGGGAATGAATGAAACTGTATTATATTAGAATATTATGATTGCAAACAAGAACTAAATTTGTAGAGAATCAAACAGCTACAAAATATCATAAAACGATACACACGGTTGCTTTTCTTTATTAAATATTAAAATGTAGTTGATATATAAAATAATTTGAAAAAAGAGAATTCTGGTTTTCTTTTTGTCTGGTCTGTAGTTATGACGTTAATACATAGTTTCAAATTTGTTTGATACACCTTTTTTTCTCTATAGTTCAATGCTTGTCAAAACACTCTTAAAACTATATGGCTCATATGGCTTACCACCACCAACAAAGAACTTGGACATGGATTCAACCCAGTGTAAACGTAGGGAATGCAACATGGCAGATGTACCTTCCATAATAACCAAAATAACACAAGTCAACACAAACCACATGGCAAATAAACAAACTGTGGAAATAACACCAATGACACCAGTAGATCCAAATGAACCTTGGATGGTCATTTGCCATAAAACAGTGGATAATTGGGCATGGGCCAAAGATAAAGCCCACAATCTCAAGTATGAAGCTGTATGAGAAACAGTGTTTAGGCAGAATTCAATGGTGTGAATGACTTGGTTGATCATAATATCACCAAAAGCTAATTCTTGATGTTCATCATCATCATCAGCAGCAGCTGGTGCAGCATCGGCTTCTGTTGTAGTTGGTTGTTGTTCATCAGTACTTAAAGCTTCGTATTGTTCTCTGTCCAACTTTCTCTTGTAGTACAATGGTTTAACTAATAACAACCATGGAACACAAACCAAAGCGATCAGTAGTAGGTAAACTTGAACCTTTTCTTGGTGTGGATACAAGTATTCATCAACCTTACCTGGAGACAAAAACATAGAAATTAACATGTTCAACAAACCTGGAGCTGGCTTTTGAATCTTAATCCAATCAATAGACCACTTGTAAACAATACAAATGGACAAGTAACCAAAAATGGCTTGCATGAACAATAAACCTGGAATAAAGTTACCAATAATATCAATCATGGAGTGGAAGTGTAAATGGTTAACTAAGGAGAACATGTAAGAATAACTCATGTGAATGAACCCCATCAAGATGGATAGCTTCATCTTGTAAGAATTGGTGAAAAGCAAAGCATTTTCAGTTCCGTGCCAAGCTGGATCAATACCAATTGGATAGATACCTGTTTGTGTGGCAAAGATTGTTTCACCACTCTTGTGTTTTGGCCATGCCCAACCAGACTTAAATAAAGTCATGGATAAGGAGAATGCATCATTGTATAGAAAACCAGTAAACATTGAAAACAACCCCATCAATAATAAGATGTAACGACCAGAAAAGGCCATGTCAAAGATTTCATCTCTTTGTAATCTTGCAATCTTCTTTTCATTGAAAACCAATGCAGAAGCAGCCAAACTCAAAATAAAACCATGACCTAAATCACCAAACATAATGGCAAACATGAATGGGAAAGTGACAATTGTTGGTAAACCTGGGTTAACTTCTTTGTATTCGGCAACACCATAAGCATCACAAATATTTTGGAAAGCATCAGTGAATTTGTTAGTTCTATGGTAAGTTGGTGGGGTTCTTGTTGTAGACAATTCATTGATGATGGATTGTAAACCAGAATCATTACTTTGTAAAATGGTCTTTAAAGAATCCAGTTCAGTAGTTGGGACCCAACCTTCAGCAATCAAAGTCTTTCTGTTAACATCATAGTCAAACAAGTTTAGGGTCTGGTAAACAGATTTTTCCTTTGATATTAGAGCACCCCAGTTCATCAATGCTTGAGAGATAGCAATCAATTCAGTGTCCAAAGTACGGTCAGTGGTTGCTAAAACTGTTTGCAAATCGGCAAAATTGGTATTAACTTCCTTCAAAGTTTCAATTCTGACATCTGGATCTTCATCAATAGAGTACAAATCGGCATCCAAAGATTCAGCAATTTTCTTAATACGAGAAATAATTTCAGCACCGTGAGAAAACACAATAAAGACGTTCTTATCAATGGCCTTTTTGGACTTTGGATCGTAAATTGGTTCTTCGATTTCAACAGAGTCTAAATACAAATTACCTCTTAAAACTCTCCACAAGATTTTTTCCAAAATGTTGATCTTGGCTCTTGGAATAACACCAGTAACAAAGTTAACATTCAAAGAAGCAGTTGGGTCCAAATGGTTTTCAACATCACGAGCTTCTTCGTGCAAACTCAACAAATCAGAGTTCTTTGCAGCTTTACTAAAAAAGTTATCAGCTCCAGTCAAAACATATCTCAATTGTTGCAAATCCTTCTTTCTTGTTTGCAAATTTTCAGAGGAGTCAATCAATTGAGTCAATCTTTCTTCTAATATTTGTGCACTTTCAACAGCTTCATCAATCTCACTTGGTTTAGCAACTGGACCAACTTCAATGTCCTCAATGTAAGGGGATGGCTTAATTTCAATAGCACGTTCTTCTAATTGGGCTTTAAAAAATCTGTATTGTCTTTCAACGTTGTCCAAACGTCTAATTTCCTTAACAAAGGATCTTTGGAAAGTATTCACGTTAGAGTTTAAATCTCTGAATTGGACATTACCAGAGTCACCAAGAGAGTACACTGTTTCTCTTGCAATTTCTGATGGAATGTACAATTGGACCAAAGTCATATCCGCAGAGCCTATATGAATGTTAGTAATTCTTCAAACCATCGCTGTTGTTCTTTATCTATTTGTTTTTATTGTTTATCATCACCTCCTTCCCTGATCATCACCCTCAATGGAAACGTGATAAGGGTCCACAAGCTCCTTTGAAACACAAAAACAACAATAAAACTTACGGAAAATGGCTTCTTCGGTAGTCATCTTAGTGTAATATCAGTATAGTATATCTATCTAGCAAAAAAAAGCAAGTAAAATACCACCAAAGCGCAACCGATGGCTTTTAATCTGATATTCAAGTTTTATTAGAAGCGTTCTCGTTTCCTTTGATAACCCAAAATTCAAAACGTAAACCAAATTACCCGGGCGTTGAATTTTGAATTCCGGTGCAGTTGATATGTATATCCGAGGGTATTTGTTAGATAACTATTAACAGCTAGGATATGTAATACCGTATTTCCAAAGTTTTATTGATATTTATATTCATGAATCAACTTGTACTGAGGATTACGTTTCTGATTTCATTGCTCAACAAATCACGATTATAATTATTAATTTATATTATAATTTACTAGTATTTCGATCATTGAAATTCGCTTTTACTTTATTTTATTTAACAAAAGAAGCCTGAAGGTTTACACTAGTGTACAGTAAAATGTTTCATAAAATATCAGCTATTATATAATTCCTAAAACAAGAATACGTCACATCAAGAAATCAAGTCTGTACTTTTGTAATAATATTTACTATTTAGCAGTCTTGACTCTAAATTTCTTTCCTCTAAATAGAAACAAAATAAAGAACCCGTTAATCAATACACAAAGCATGAACAACATCCAGGTTGTCTTGACCAAACCAATACCATCAAGCCAGTATTGGAACACAAAAGTGAAAACCATACCCATCAAATTTCTGATGAACAAAACTGAAACCATTGTTTCAACACTTTGCTTTGGATATGATTCAACAACATAAACCATTGCCAAAGCTGCACCACCACTCAAACCGAAAGAGATGCATGCAATACCAATCACCGGACATATCCATGCAACATGAGCGTTAACACCCAAGCCATACATCAACAACCCACATGAGTTTATCACAATAACAGGAGCCATAGTCCAAAGACGAAACTCTGGTTCAAATATACCATTGTTCTTTTTGGACTTGTAAAGTTGGAAATAATCAGTGCAGTGTAAATATCCTGCACCGAAAAGTGAACCAACAAATGAAGCCAAGTTGATCAACCCAACTGAACTTGTGCTAAAATTATAAGGTGGATAAAAGAAAAATTCAGATTGAGTAATACCTGTTAATGATAACCAACAGATTTGAATACCATAAGCAAGAGCACCCCAAATAACAGCTGGATAACGTAAAGTTTTGACAGGGTTCCAGATTAGGGTTAATAAATCGGTACTAACAGATTGTTCAACATTAATCAAAGACATTCTTTGCAAAAAGTTTTTGTTTCTAGGAATCTCAATTGATCGTGTTTTTATGTCAGACCTGACTTCATTAACATTTTGAACCTTTGATATTGTCTGGATTTTGTCTTTGACTGTTCTGCTAATAGCTGTAGAAATGTTTTCATTTCCATCTTTACTGGTAACATATTCAACATTAGACAAAGCAACGGTTAAAAATTGTTCATCATGTTCATGAGTCTCAAATAAAGTTCTCTTAAATAAAGATTCTTCCAGGAAAAAGAACTGTATTAAAAACAAACCAGAACTTAGAATAATAATCACATAAGGGCACCATTTCCAATCTCCTGTACCTTTTACAATAAGTGGAGAAAATAAAGGAGCAAAACAACTACCAGTACCTAAACAAAAACATAAGCACCAAATCTTTTACCATGCTCATGCAAAAAGAAGATGTCTGCAATGGATATTTGAATTAAACTATCCATAGCTGCACAACTGATGCCATTAACAATGTTAAATCCATAATAGCTGCTTTTGCAGGGTTTGGCAACAAGAATAATATGAGAAACAATGACAAGTAAAGTTTGAAATAGATAAACAGGTCTTTTTCCTATCTTCATACTCAATGGCTGAACTAAAGCACAAGCAATAGAAAGAAACAAAAATTGGAAAGTAGTACCATTGTTCATGATATTAACATTCACCTCTAAAGCTGGAATCAACACTGAATACAATGGAGGTGTCCAGTTAGCAAATACTGCAACCAAAAGTGTAAATAAACACAGAATACCAAAGTGTAACTCTTTTCTAAAAGGAGACTAATTCAAAGGGTCATTTGGATCCAGTGATGGTTGAGGAACTAAAATAACATCTTGACCACTTTTTTGGAGTCCAAAAGTACTTGTTTGATCATTTTCATTCAGGGTGTTAATTACAGTTGTCCCTGGGATATTTGTAACGTCTTGTTCGAGTTGAACTAAAATGTTGTTTGCTTCAAGTGACATGTTCAACGTTTTTGGAGTTGGAATATGTGTACCTCAAGATTCAACAACAACAACTATCTATCTCAACAGATATCGTGTTTTTATAACGTTAGTTTATGGTGATCAGGATTCAGTAGTGTCTTGTGTTTTCAACGCTTTATCTTGCATTATAAATATGATTATGCATCTACATTCTACAATATTCTAATTTGGTTATTGAAGATAAAAAAAACATTCATCAGTGATCAATATTTGAGATGATTCTGTATGTCAATGCATTGGCTTCGAACGTCCTTTTTCAGAAATCACATATGTATGTATGTCATTTTTTTGTATATTATTTTTTAGATTTCCACTCCTGTATATTGATGACTGTTATGAGTTTTGAACTGATAAGCTAGATCCGATCTGCTGGTTAACATTGATTATAGATTTTACTGTTTAGTATTTACTTTGTAACATGTTGTGGCAGTTTGTACTATGTAGTAAATAACAAATAGTAGTAAAGTTTAAACTGTAATGACAATATTAATTAATCATGCAGGTATGACTTTTTCATTACGTATATTTTGAATATATGTATGTACTTCTTATGAAAAGGAACAAATTCCGCATTAAAAACAAAATTTAAGGACTAGCACTATCTAGTAACTACTACAGCTTAAAATATCAATTCTCAATTCTTATCAATTGTGATTATGAGATTATATTATAACACGTAGGCGCTTTTCTGATCCATTTCCATGATATAACCCACGGTTGTATAAATCTCTGTACACGATATCTCTCCGATAAAGTAATAGTTCCTTTTTTGGAAGAGGAGAATCACAGGAGATTATTTATGGAATTATATACCACCAAGAAATGAATCGTGGATCATGCCATCATGGTATAAATTATAATGGTCATTGTAATTTGTGTTCTTATAAAGTCACAAACATATCTTCTACTTTCCTCTGCTTCTTTTTTCCTTAGAAAATCATTAAAGCAAAGGAAACAAATAGAATGACCAAAGATTGGAAAGAAAGAGTTGTTGCAAAACAAAAGGAGCTACAAGAACAAATACCATCATCATGGATAGTTCCAGATGATATTAAACAAAAATACAACGAAACTACACCTGTTTCTGTTCTTGATGTTCCAGAATCCTTAGATATCTTGACAAAGAAGGAAATCAAAATCACCAATAGTTCCTTGAAGTCATTATTGGAGGATATTGCTACCAGGGTTTATACTAGTGTTGAAGTCGCAACTGCTTTCTCAAAAAGAGCAGCTATAGCAACTCAATTAACCAATTGTTGCACTGAGTTGCTTTTTACTGATGCTCTTAAGCGTGCTGAATGGTTGGATTCATATTTGGAAAAAAATGGTAAAGTTGTTGGTCCATTACATGGCTTGCCTATTTCTCTAAAGGATTCGCATAGTATCAAAGGACATGACTCAACCATTGGTTTTGTTTCTTTTATTGGAAACAAATCTGAAATCAAAGATGATGCTGTAATTGTAAAGATTTTACAAGATCTTGGTGCTGTTATTCATGTTAAAACAAATATTCCAATGACTTTGATGACTGCTGACTCTGATAACAACATTTTTGGAAGAACTCTAAATCCATCAAAGTTGACACTAACTGCTGGTGGTAGCTCCGGTGGTGAAGGAAGTTTGATTAAACAAAGAGGTTCATTGATTGGTATTGGTACTGATATTGCAGGTTCAATTCGTATTCCAAGTTTATGCAATGGTGTTTATGGGTTAAGACCAAGTAATTTCAGGTTTCCAGATGAAGGTAATGTACCACCATCTAGAAGAAACATCTTGTGTTCCATTGCACCTGTTGCTGGCCCATTGGCTGCTGATGTAAAGGATTTGTCATTCTTTATGGACTTGGTATTGAATAAATCCAAACTATCTGTCCTTGATCCTAATTTATTATCAATTCCTTGGATTGAAAAAATTGAACTTCCAAAAAAGATTAAAGTTGGTGTTGTTCTTGGTTGTTCTTCAGTTCCATTACATCCTCCAATGCAAAGAATCTTAAAGGAAGCTGTTGAGTTGTTAAGAAAATCTGATGAATTTGAAGTAGTGGAGTTGAATAAGTTTCCATCATTTAAAGAAGTCTGGAGAACTGCGTTTCAGTTATTTGCTTCCGATGCCAAGGATGAAACATTTCCAAACATTGAAAAATCTGGAGAACCACCAATCAAATCTTTGTCTACTTCAGGTATTGAATTTTATGGTCCACCACCTTCAGATATTGAAGATATTTTTACTTTACAAGATACACAAGAAAAGGTACGCAGAGAATGGATTGGGTTGATCAATGAAAATGATTTAGATGTGATTCTATCACCTGGTGCTCCACATACAGCTCCCCCTCATGACACTTATGGTATTGCACCATATACAGTAATGTGGAATCTAGTTGATTTCCCATCAATGATAGTTCCATTTGGTAAAGCTGATGCTTTAGTTGATCATGAAGTTGGAACTGTGGTTTATGCTGAGGGCACAGCAAAGTATGATGAAACCTTGTTCAGTGGTGGTCCTGGCCATGTTCAGTTATCTTGTAGAACTCTTCAAGATGAAAAGTTGTTAAAGATTGGTGAGCTTGTTGACAATATCTTGAATCCTTGAATTAGGTAGATTTTGACTTCAAAGAAAAATGGATGATGGATGCTCTGACCTCATCTCGATATGTAGTCATTGCATTATCCCGCATATATCTACATCATTGTTTAGTAGAGGGTAACCTTATTTATCGAAGCAATCAATTATCAGATACACCATCACCACATCAGTTACAAATTACAATAAAACTAAATCTGATTTTATAAAAATTAGAAACCATATGGCATATCTATGATCTATGATGATATGATGATTGAAATTTGATCTTATGATCATTGATATATGTGGAAATGATATTAAAAACGGATGATACATCCTGTTTCTAACTCACGAGTCACCACCTGCGAGAATTGAAGTTAATTTCCGTTTTACCAACAACAGCCACAATCACATTAAGACAAATAGGCTCGATAGCCATGACAAATAAGTTGCAATAGTATAAGCATGAGCTGTTTTAACTTTTTGACATGCCAGTGATTGTGGTGGGTATGATCTCATCAGCTTTATGGCTGATGTGTTGTCATTAGCCACATTTACAAGTATATAAACAGTGACAGGTGGTCTGCTATTGTCTTTTCCTGTTCGGTATTGTTTGCATCTGATATCTGGAGTTGAAATACTACATAGTATTACTATTAAGGTTCACTATTATATCAAAGACAAATACATCCATATCATAATGGCACCTCCTACTGCTGTGGAAACTTCCACTTCTTCTGTTACTGAAACTGCTGATGTTTTGGCCAAGTTAAAGCTAAGAGCTGCTGAAGCTGCATCTTCAACTTCTGGTTATACAAACCTTGATATCCACTACCGTAAAGACCAAGATGATGTTGATGAAAATGGTGTCTTGATTATTGGTAAGAAGGATCGTGCTGAAGCTAAATACAAGGAATGGTTACCAACTTGGGATCCAAATTTTAGAATCCCACCATATCCAGAAGATTTTAACAATGACTTTAAAGATCGTGGGTTATTTGCTGATCCAGAACTTAAAAACTTGTTTCCTCCATCGCGTAAGAGTGAAATCAAATTCACTGATCTAAGTCCAAGATTAGGTACTGAAATTAGAGGTGTTCAATTGTCTCAATTGACTGATGCTGGTAAAGATGATTTGGCACTTTATGTTGCTCAACGTGGTGTTGTCGTCTTTAGAGATCAAGATTTGAAAGATAAAGGTTTGGAGTTCAACAAGAAATTTGGTGAATATTTTGGTCCTTTGCATATTCATCCATCTTCTGGTGCTCCAGCTAATTATCCAGAGTTTCATTTAACTTACCGTCGCAAAGATCCAAATGAATACAATACTGTTTTTAAGAACAACTTACACCAACCTGGTTGGCACTCTGATGTTACTTACATGAAGAATCCACCAGGTACTACTTTTTTTGCTATTTTGGAAGGTCCAGAAAGTGGTGGTGATACTTTATTTGCTGATACTGAGGAAGCTTACAACAGACTATCCCCAAAGTTTAAGCAAATGATTGAAGGCTTGCAAGTTGTCCACTCCTCAGAAGAACAAGCGGCCCAATCTAGACGTGATGGTGGTATTGAAAGACAGGCTCCATCAACCAGTATCCATCCATTGGTTCGTATCCATCCAGTCACAAAGAAAAAGTCCTTGTTTGCTTCTAGAGCATTCATTCAAAGTATTGTTGGTTTGAAGAAAGAGGAAAGTGATGCTATTTTGAACTTGATTACTGACTTTATCACTCGTGCAAACGATTTGCAAATTAGA
This sequence comes from Liangdongia berthetii, assembly GCA_030564525.1. Classification (NCBI taxonomy): domain Eukaryota; kingdom Fungi; phylum Ascomycota; class Saccharomycetes; order Phaffomycetales; family Wickerhamomycetaceae; genus Liangdongia; species Liangdongia berthetii. Next base: position 59,213 of record JAJLVX010000020.1, on the reverse strand, counting down.
GCTCGTTGGGAACCAAATACAGTTGTTGTCTGGGACAACAGAAGAGTGTTGCACAGTGCTACTTTTGATTGGAACGATGGTTCTATTCGTCATTGTTACAGAATTACTCCACAAGCCGAGCGTCCTGTTGAACACGAACATGAACTAAAGCACTGAAACTAAAACAATCAAAATATCTGTAATTACATATCAGATATGGGTGTAGATATATATATACCTTTTTATGAATTTAAATGATCTTTTTCTTTAGAAAGTTTTTTGTTTCATTCGATTTGTATATTTTATGTATTTGTCTTTGTGTCATGGCTTGTAGTATGTAAATACATTCAGTACATTTGCATGTCTCTTGAAAACTGTAACATTTAAAGATCCTACAATAACTTAGTTCAAGTTGAATCACTACAACAAGAATGACAGCTAGCATTACTAAAGCCAGTTTTTTGCCATTAACTGTAATTTTTATATATGGGAGCAACCAACAACTCTTATTAACATTTTTAGGGCATTCATTACTTTATCAAGCACCCATCTTTATGGTGCTACTTTCTTTCAATTCTAGTGCCACAAATTATTCTTACATCAATAGTGTTTGTTATCCTTTTCATTACTCTCTATGGTATACAAGCCATGCTTGGGTTTGTTACGAATGGTCCCATTGGTATGCTGTTGGCTGCTGGTAACTTCTTTCATCAAGTTGATTTAATCACCCAAATTATTTCAAGTCAATTGCTATACCCAATGCCTTTACAATTCTTGTTTGATACTGTGTTGGCTAGAGAAGGCTTTGATGATGTTGTGGTGAGGGGGAAATTGTTTAGAGTTGTGACTGTTTCCTGGTTAACAAGTGTTAAAAGATGGTTATTTGATTTGCCAAATAATTTCATTGTATATCCATTAACTGCTGTTAATTTGATTGCCACTATTATATTGACTTTTGTCCCCATTATTGGCCCAATTTTATTGATTTTTATCAATGCACCTTCTAGAGGTCAATCTTATCATAGTCGTTATTATGATTTAAAAGGAATTGACACAAGACAAAAAAATGCATTTTATGCTTCAAGAAGATTTAGTTATATTGTATTTGGCATTGTTTGTGGGATTTTACAAGATATCCCATTCATATCAACATTCTTTGTATTTACCAATACTACAGCAGCAGCTTTATGGGCAGCTCAATTTGAAACACACTTTGAAAGACAAAGAAGTGGTGAATTCATTAAGTTGACTTCTAAGCAAAGACGAGGACAATTTGTTATGGGTCCACCATAAATGATAATTAAGTAATTAATCAATCAATTAATACAATACTGTCAACACAGCCAAACCCGGCAGCAACACCACCTTCATTTGAAGATTCAAATTTAGATCTTAATAACCAACCAGCATTCTTATTTTCAAAGATTTCACCTGTAGTTTGATCAAAAACAACTGTGCCAAATCTACCTAGTTCACTGATTATTGGTTCATGGAATACTTCACCATCTCTGATGATCTTATTCAAAGATGCAGGTGGATGAATCAATTCCATCAAAATATAGCCAGACCATTCGGATTCTGGAATTGTCTTTAAGAACTTTGGAATGTCTTCTTTGTAAATGTTGTTACCTCCACCTTCTCTTTGAGGCTTCAATACAAAATTACCAGGTTTGTTCAATGCTAGATCTTTAGCAATAACACCTTGTTCAGTATCATCTAATGGATAGATCTTCACAAAAGTTGTATCAATTTTTTGTAAATCAGCTTTTGAACTCTTTGGTAAAAATTTCTTAATCTTGGCTTCATCAGTCAAGAGTTGTTGAATCTTCTTTGCCCCCGCTAATTGAGTCAATAACGTTGGAGCTTTAATTGCTTTTGAAACTTCCAACTTCAATCTTGTATCCCAGTCTTGCTCTGTATTAAAATCTGATGGAGCATATCCAGATCTGAAGTAGACAACAGAAACTTCATCGTTAGTTTCTTTGATAAACAATTTGCCATCTGTATCAGTAGTAGTCTTTGTAGAAATTTCAGCTAGTGTTAATCTAATAGACTTGACACCATATCTTGACAATAATGAATATTCCAATGCTCTTTGATCAAAAACATTTCTTTCATTTTCTTGCACAACAACCAAAATCACTGTATCTTTATTGTGGACCTTGTTGTTATAGTAGTAGTTACCATCAGCTAACCCATCAGCCAACTTCTCAATTGATTCAGAAATTGGAAGTGAGTCGTCTTGATAGTATGGTAATGAAGTTTCTGCATAATAACCAGCAGCATTCAAATATTTATGCAATAACCCGACTTTTGGGGACAACCCACCAAACGAAACACTGACAGTGTTGAATTCAATCTGTTTGATCTGTGGTTTATCATTTCCAACCTTTGGCTGATTCACCATGTAGTCAGATCTGAAAATACCCAAACTTAAAGGTTGAGTGATTCCCTGTTCTTTAGCCTTTAAATAAGTTGACCATAATTTCCCTGTGAAATCCTTATCAAATTGTGCTAAATCCTTCAAGATGGTGGATAACCATTCTTCGTCACTTGCAACTCTTGCGTATAGTTCGTTGTATAGCAATTGAACATCATCAGCATCTTCAAATGCGACTTTATGGAATGGTGTTGGGAATAATGTCACTGGGGCATTATTTGTCTGAAAGCCCTTAAAGTTTGATGGGTACATAACTAGCCCGTTGGCTAAAGACCATTGTTGCAAAGCATCAATTAGCTCGTGTGTCTTATTTTCTGGTAATGATGGGAATGACATTGTTATCTATATTATGCTCTATCTCATACACTATAATACCAACTATACTTGAATAAGTCGATATCGATCGATAATTTTATATAATTTCGATTTGTAATTTTGTAATTTTTATCGTTCATAAAAACTGTGGATTTTATTTGAACTTCCGAAAACAATGAAGAGGAAATTAGTGAAACTTTTGGAGTGTAATAATGAGAATACCTAGTGTAAAATACCTTGTTGTCTAGTCTAGAATCTAGATAGTCTGAGAGAAAAATAGGATTAGCTAACGTTAAAAATACAAAATTAAAAATTAAATGGACGAGTCCGGAGTCGAACCGGAGACCTTTCGCATGCTAAGCGAACGCGCTACCAACTACGCCACACGCCCTTGTTTAACGACGTAATTTTTCTTGCAATATCCTTGGCGTGCTCGCAAGTACAAAAATTTATGAAATAGGGCCCCGCTGCTGGCCCAAAAACACCATTAATGGGCAAATTTAAGTTCAAATGTATATATGATGTTTATAGTAATAAAAGTTAAGCAAAAGAAGTGGAATTATTATTATAATTATAAGAATAATTATTGCCGCGGCAGTGCCGCGGCCCTGTCAATCAAAAAATTTAAATTAGTGCAATAATTGTAGGTTCTTTGTTCAGCTTGAAAAATTAAAAAAAATAATTAATTATAAAATTTTCTGATTGGTGATCATTGATCTTCTTGCGGTTGTGGTTTGTCGTATGGGTTGAAAGCAGGTCAAGTTTGCATCAGTCGAACTTACCAACATTCATAGAATGGCGATTGGCTCTACTGAGGAATCATAGAATATCAGAAGACTACATCATCCAAACAAGAAAGGAAAATTAAAGTACATTGAAAGAAAACTAAACATA
>JAJLVX010000020.1:11537-55485 GCA_030564525.1 Liangdongia berthetii | reverse complement strand
TTATATAATTTTAGCTGATTAAACAACATTTCATTACTATTAATGTTATTTCAGTGTTTTGGGTGTATCTAGTATCTAATATCTGCTAATTTTATATATTGATCTGTGTATTTTTAGAGTCTTGAGTCTTGTCTTGACATGAATCGATTCGGTCGCTGTTCAGCTTCATCATGCCTACAGTCTATAAAACCACATAAAACTAGACGTTAATTATTTATATCAAATAAGCCATGTTATATTAAATGAGCCTTGTAATATCATTAACCATGCTGCCTAACTATCAGTTGAAATTTCATTTATTTATATCTTGGTGGATCCAATCAATTACTCAATTCGGAAAATTAATAACATGCATAAATACACTGCATCAATATACATTTAAAATTCTAAAAATAGAACATATAAATAGAATTCCTATTGTTCAAATCATCAAGATGGATTTATATGGCTATGATTAATTAATTAACTAAAACAACCAGCCATCGATCTGCATGATATGAAATTGTTGATGTGGTTATGATGCTTGTGTTTATCAAGATCTCATCATTATAAAAGGTTAGTTGTTCCCACTTCAACACCCAGCTATGGACTTTTAATCTATATCTTTATCATAAGAATCTTCTTGAATTATATTATATATTCATTCATCAAACTTTAATTACACACACATATACAATGCAATACAAGTCCACTTTGTTTACATCTGCTCTTTTGGGATCTGCTCTAGCTGCTTACAACCCATCAGAAGCATGGTCTACTCTGACTCCATCTGCTTCAGCTCCATCTGGTGCTGTTACTGATTACACTAAGTCCTTTGGTATTGCTGTTGTTCCATTGACTACTTCTGCTTCTGCTTCCAAGGCTAAGAGAGATGTTGTTTCTCAAATTGGTGATGGTCAAATCCAAGCTTCTACTGCTACTCCATCTCCAAAGTCCACAGCTCAAGCTATTTCTCAAATTGGCGATGGTCAAATTCAAGCTTCTACTGCCACTTCTACTACAGTTGCTAAGTCCACAGCTCAAGCTATTTCCCAAATTGGTGATGGTCAAATCCAAGCTTCTACTGCCACTTCTACCACAGTTGCTAAGTCTACTGCTCAAGCTATTTCTCAAATTGGCGATGGTCAAATTCAAGCCTCTACTGCAACTGAAACTCCAAAGTCCACTGCTCAAGCTGTTTCCCAAATTGGTGATGGTCAAATCCAAGCCACCACTTCTACTGCTCAAGCTGTTTCCCAAATCAACGATGGTCAAATCCAAGCTACTACTCTAACCAGTGCTGCTGTTTCCAACGGTACTACCATCTTGGCCCCATCCACTTCTTCAACCAAGGCTTCTGCTTCCACTTCTGAATCCTCTGAATCATCCACTTCTTCTTCCAATGTCCACGATGTTGCTTGTAAGAACGATGGTTCTCTAACTATGACTTTGAAGGATGGTGTTTTGACTGATTCTGCTGGTAGAATTGGTTCTATTGTTGCTAACAGACAATTCCAATTTGATGGTCCACCACCACAAGCCGGTGCTATCTACGCTAAGGGTTGGTCTATCACCACTGATGGTAACTTGGCTATTGGTAACACCAGTACTTTCTACCAATGTTTGTCTGGTAACTTCTACAACTTGTACGACGAAACTCTTGGTGCTCAATGTACTCCTATCCACTTGGAAGTTGTTGACTTGGTCAGTTGTTAAACAATTGAACATGATATTGTTCTTTTCACACAAATTTGACATGAGTTTATGAATTTATTATTTAGCATTTCCTTTGGACATTTTACTTCTTCATTTTATTTATTTTTTATTTAGTACGAGTTAGTTAGCATTTTTAATATAAAAAGTTTTTACATTTTACATTCTAGTAGTCATAACATAAACCAACAATTAAAATCAATTATAAAAACCAACGTTTGGTTCAATCTAATTCCTCCGCAATTAATTGAACTTCTTGTAGAGCACTCTTCAAACTCCAATGGATAAACCAAGAATATGGTAAAATACTAATGATAAAGTTACGGATATGATAACGTAACCAGCTTCTAGGAATATAGTTTGAAGCTAGAGATCTTGTTCTTTGTTGCAATCTTTCAATGATGGGCATTAATGTATCTTCATGGGTTTTCAAAGCTAAAGCAATATCATCTGGGTTCTTTTGCAAACCTTTTCCCAACAGTTCTGCTGAAACAAAAGCCATACCTGCACCTTGACCTGATATTAGAGTTAAACAATGAGCGGAATCACCAAGTAACAAAACCCGATTTTTATGCCAAGTTGACATCTTCACCATTGTTAAAGTATCAATAATAGCCTTTGAATTCTCAGACTTACCTCTGGAAATAGCTTCAAGAATATCTTCATTGGCATCTTTATTAACATTTATTATCTCTTCAAAATCTCTTGGAGTATCTAAACGTGAAATATTGTCGGCCCAAATATGCATAGCAGCAACTTTACCATCATTCAATTCATAAAGACTGTTCATTCTACCAGGTGCCATAAACGTGATACATTTTGACGGGTATGACTTGATCTTATCAATACCATAAACAGCATATGAGTAATCCATATTTTCCAAATCAACTTCATCTTTCTCCCAAACCTCTTCACGAACAGCAGATCTGATACCATCAGCACCGATGAGCAAATCCGCACCAATCGTTTCATCATCACTGAAAACAACAGTGACACCTTCTGCTGTGTTTATGATGGTTGTAACAGTTGTGCCAAACTTAACCACTGCAGTGGAAGGTAAATTATCATAAAGTATTCTTGCCAAGTCACCTCTTCCCAAGGCTATAGTACCGACCCCACCATGAACATCATCGTAATTAATGCCAATAAGCTCCTTTCCAGCGTCGTTGAAGATGGTGTTCTTATCGAATTTGAAGCTATCTTTCTTTAGGCTCTCAGTGATGCCCATCTGCTCAATGGTTTTCAAGCACCGACCAGAAAGGCCAATCATGTAGCCTCCTGTAGGAATAGAGGTTGCGCGTTCAACAATAATGCTCTTGAACCCTGCCTTGTCCAACCACCATGCTGCAGAAAGACCAGCGATACCAGCACCAACGATAACAACAGTCTTTGTAGGAAGTTCAGCACTCATGACTTTATTTATTTCTGATTTGATAAATCTAAGATGGAAGAGACTGACGGGATCAAGAGAAATGTTGTGGTCTTTTAAGGATTTTGGGGTGTAATCGATGTTACGGACAGAAAAGCTCAAAAGGTACTTCATGTACGATTTTTTTTTGGGTTCAAGCAGCTAAGTAGTGGTAAGTACTAGCAGGGTCTTATAAGACATCTCAAATAGTCTTGTCATTCTCGTTAAACAAGTTAAAACCCCGAAAGTGGTACAGAGATTATGCAGTGAGGAAACCTGGTGCATGTTAATATTTGGGTGTTTTACAACTTCAGCTCAGATTTATAAATATGTACGTACACTATAGGGAGCCTGGAGGACAAGTGTTGCTAGTTGATAAGGTGGGTGATTGTGAGGAAGAAGAAAATAACTTTGAAGGTTTCTATCTCCTTTTCAGAAGCTTAGTTGTTCAAGATAAACAAGAAGTTAGAACTATGACAGTGCCGTCTCAACAATCTTCAAGGTTACTAAAGTTTTGTTATTCATATTAAACTCTTTTTTACACGTAAGAACTAGAAATACATTCTAGGGTGACAAGGTATACAGACCGTTTACTATTTACTGTCAAGTGTCCAATAGCTTGTCTTTTTATTTGAGTGGAAAGTGGCACTATTAACCTACCAAATCCAATCCTTTCGTTGCAACAGTATTTACAACTTAAGAAAACAACTGCTATAGTTTCTTTAATACTTTGTTGATAGTTGAGAACTTGAGGAATCATAAACCACATTGTAAACAGTAAATACACAACACCAGTCTCCTCTAAATCATTCTCTTCTCTTCACCAGTTCGTTCATCTCATCTCCAAAATGCACAATGAAAAAAAAATAAAAAAAAAATTAAAAACAAAAACAGACTTTTCAACATTAAACCACCAAGTTCGAACCACCCAAGGAAAAGACCAGGAAGACCAGGAAGGTGTATAGCAAATGACTTCAGACGAACCACCTAGCAAAAAGAGAAACATTAGCAAAGGTATCTCCAAGTTCACTGTTACTCAAAGACACCCATTAAACGTCAAGCCTTCTGGTAATGCGCTGATATTCACTTCACCCGAGTTGGTGAAACAAAAGAAACAATCGTTAGGAAGATTTGCTGAGTTTTCAGATGAATTAATTATGGATTTATTGTCATATCTAGAGGATCCCCAAGATTTGTTGAATTTATCACACGTTTCCAGATGCTTTTATGCCTTTTTGTACGATGAGGAACTATGGAGAAAGCTGTACATTAAGAAATGTCTTGAAGAAGAAGCCCAAGGCATCGACAACTTTTATCCTTTGAATATCAAGCAATGGAGAGGTTCATGGAGAAGAACTTTGCTAAATATCCCCAAATCTAAAGAAGCTAACATTCAACTACAAGAAAACTTGCTGTGCTCAGATACATTATTTAGACCATACCAATGTTCACAAGTTGATTACCAAGAATTACTACCTGATTTGATTGCACAAGAAAAGGAAAGTTACCAATTGAAAAAGACAATCAACACAAGTTTTGGTATTGAGAGAATAGATGAACAACTAATGACTTTTGAAAAATATAACAATGAATATCTAACCAAACCATTCATCTTGACAAACAACTCTCAAGAAAGATGGCCACGTTGGAATTTAAACACATTGGTGAAGAGATTCAGTGATGTTAAGTTTAGACAAGAAGCCATGAAATGGCCATTATCTCTTTATGCACAATACTTTGAAGAGAATAATGACGAATCCCCATTATACCTATTTGATTGTCAATCCACTGCAATGGCCCAATTAGTGAAAGAATACAAAGTTCCAGAAATCTTTACACAAGATTTATTCACCTTGTTCAGCACTGCAACTACAAACTGCCGTCCCGATTATCGTTGGATCATTGCGGGGCCAGCTAGATCAGGATCCACATTCCACAAGGATCCAAATGCAACTTGTGCATGGAACGCAAACTTGACTGGATCCAAATTATGGGTCATGTTACCACCACATATCAAGCCACCGGGAGTTGGTACTGATGAAGAAGAAAGTGAAGTTACTTCACCAGTTGGTGTTGCTGAATGGATGATTAGTGGGTTTTACAACGATTGTTTGAAGCTGGCCAAAGAAGGCCTATGCCAAATTGGTATAACTTTCCCAGGTGAGTGTATGCATGTTCCAACTGGGTGGTGGCATACTGTTGTTAATTTAGAGGATTCTGTTGCTATAACTCAGAATTTTGTACCATTTGGTAATTTGGGCAAGACTTTGAATTTCTTAAAGAATAAGAGAGATCAAATTAGTGGGTTTCATGTTGTTGATTTCACAAATTTTTTGAACAAGTTTATTGAAAAGCATGGTGATGGTATTAGTGAAGAAAATAAAACCATTTTCCAAAAATTTACCGATGAAATTAAAGGTTTAAGAGCTGATAATGAAGATGTTGGTGAATTGAAACAAATTCCACATTTACCAATTTATGAGTTCTTTATTGAATTGATCAGAACCAATGAAGAATATTCAAAGTTACTTCCTGAAGCTTTTACTAAATTGCATGAGTTGGAATTACAAGAATTAAAGAAACAACAAGAAAACAGATCTGTGGTTCATAGTAAAGTTTGGGATGAACTGACTAAACAACCGGAAGAAACACCAGCGTTTTCCTTCAACTTTGATGAGAGTGATGATGAATGAATTAGAATATAATATATTACGAATACATAGATAGAATAGAAAAGAAAATAGAAATTATAATATATGTTTTGTATTAAATATTGTATTAAAATAAGAGTCCATAAATCAGTAGAAACGTGATAAGCTCACTTTCCACATAGAACCAACTATAAAACCTTCTCAGTAACCTTTTCATCCAAATCCTTATTGTAATTACCCAATAATTTCACAATCTCTGGTATGACTAACTCATCAACATCATGCCCCCAAATCAAATCTAAATGTTCATGATTACGAATTGGTATTGTCTCGACTGAAGGTGGTAATAATCCACACATTTCTTTGATATCAACCAATGAGTCTGTTGTACCATAAATCAATACAATCGGAACTTTTATATTGGTTTTCGTTGGGAAATGAGGCACTCTGAATGGTTTTGATATTGAGCTTGTAATGGAAACAACTTCATCAAACATTTGGAATTTTCGATTTCTAATGATTTGAAACCAATGAACAACAGATTTAACGGATGTTGGAGAATATAAATGTGCAAAACTTGAGATTTTGGTATCAAAATCAATGTTTGAGCTTTTCCAGTTGAATAATAATTCATTACAAATATCAATGATTTTCACAAATACTGGAGGATACATGATTCCTTGCCAAAATGACGCACTTGGTAATAGTGTTCTCTTACCAAAGATCAGATACATTAAACTTGGAGAAATCTTCATTAATGTATCAACCAATTTGTGATGTAAACCTTTTGGTGTCATCGCAGGGGCTAATCCAATAAATAATTTGATCTTTTTGTTTAAATCTGGGGTAATTGATAATGAAGCAAAAGCTTGAGCAGAGCCTTGACTAAAACCTAAATATATCAAATTTGGTTGGTCAGTATAGTTTAAAATGTAATTGATAGTATCTGGAATATCATAGATTGCAAATTCATCAATTGAAAAATCCCAAAATTTGTTATCATTAGGTTTTAAAGATAAATGTTTTGTTGAATATTTATTTGACCTATTATTACCCATCCAAACATCATACCCTAAATCATGTAGAACAAATGGTAAATTCTTATTTTTATCAATTTGAAGACACCAGATATCAGAACACATTAACAATCCATGATGCAAATAAACAATTGGGGAATTGGCATGTTTTGGAGGGATTCTATGTACACATAGTAGATAACCATCTTTAGTTTGAACTAAATGTTCATCAATCTGATAACCAAACAAATCACCAATTTCTTGAATAGTATCCGCATTTCTTATAGCATTTCTAATATTGATTTTCACAGAATCTTGATCTGTAATATTATTCTGATTATCATTGTCTTGTAAATTGTTGTTTAATATGTTCAATGCAGTTGTAAATAAGTTTATGAGCCATGCAGGCATTGCATTTGCCACTAGAGAACTAATGAACTCTAGATAAGTGATGAGGAATGAAAACACCACAACCGGCCATTCTGTGATGGATAGTCTTCCTAAAAAGGGTATGTACATTATTGTTGTCTTCACTTGTTTGTTATAAACTTAATAAAAGAGAACTAGAGAAAGATGTATACTAAAAATTGGAGAAGGATATTGATTTATAAGCGTCCTAACAAATATGACATAATCAAATTGTTACATAATCAACACTAACAAAATTACATAACTCAAATTCTCCATTGTCGCGGGTCAAAGTTCGCAGCACCAATTACGAAATGGATCGCCGTGATTGGCTGGAATTGCCAGTCGGTTCCGGATAGCTGCGGGTAACGCCATATTTTCGCCTGGATGACTATCGGTCATTTGGCAGGGACAATCGATTGATTCCGGGACACTTTTGTATGGATACCTTTTTATATATGGAGAAAGAGTAAAAAAGTGAAAACTTTGAAGAAAGACTTTACACTTTTGTTGTTTTCATTGTTGTACCAAATATACTGTAATTTGTTATATCATTAATATATCCAAAGATGCTAGCTAGACGTATGGGTTTGGGTCTAATGAGACCAACTGCTTTTGCCTCCAACTTGTTGAGACCAGCCATGACCAGATCTTACAACACTGTTAAAACCACTGATGAACAAGAACAACACATCTTGGTTGAACAACGTAAAAACAGACCATCCTCTCCCCATTTGACCATCTACCAACCACAACTTACATGGTACATGTCCTCCGTCCACAGAGTGAGTGGTGTTTACTTGGCTGCTGGGTTCTACGCCTTGACTTGTTCATATGCATTTGCCTCAATCTTTGGTATTCCATTTGACTCTTCAGTCATTGTTTCCCATTTCCAAGCTTTGTCAGAACCAGCCCAGTTGTCCATAAAGGCTGCTGCTGCCTTCCCATTCTTCTTCCACTTTGCTAATGGTATCAGACATTTGATTTGGGATGTTGGTCAAGAGTTGACTTTGAAGGGTGTTTACAGAACTGGTTACACTGTTTTGGCATTCTCAGCTATTGTTGGTGCTTACTACACATTCTTTTAAAGGCATTGGATTTTAATTCTATCATTATCATATTGATCAAAATAAAGACAACAAACTAAACACATCAAATACAGGTTATTTATTCATGAAAGAATTGCTACAGCTTTTAATTTTGTAATTAATCTCATAAAACGTATACTCATATAAATAAAACTCAGGTATCTCTTGATTCTCTTTCTCTTTGTCTCTCTTTTTTTGTTTTTATATCTCTCTTTCTTTCAGTAAAATAATCTTAAATCATCACATATTGATCATAGGCGTCATTGTCTTCCTTTAAAAACAAACTTATATCAATCTCATCATTCTCATTAATAACATTATTCTTAATAAAATCATCATTTCCATTAAACGGAGCATACAGTTGTTCTTGTTCTTTAGCAAAACTCGAAGGAGTGATTGCAATATCTGACACGGCGGCAGCAGCAGCAGCAGAATTAGTAGTCATGTTAATATCATCACCAGTACTTCCGACATTATCAGCACCAAGAACAGAGTTATCATCCAGCATCAACCCATATTGTCCCCAATCCATCAGGGAAGAAGAGTTATCATTATTATTCTTATTTGTTGAAGCTTCAACAGAATGAGGATCAATAGTGGTGAAATTGTTCAAAGGCACAGAGTTAGAGCGCCCAAGATTGAAGCTGCCAACAAGTTCATCATTTGGTTGATGTGATAATGATCTGGTTAGCTTAACCATCTTGGTCTTCTTCAATGGATGCTTTGTGGATTTATTAATATTAGTATTGGCATTAGTATCCTTGTTGATTTCGTTCTTTAACAAAGCACCAAGAAGTGAAAAGTCTGAAGATGGTGACAATGGGGATGTAGTTGATGTAGTTGTTGATTTTGTCAAATCAGCTAAGGATATTGGCGATGGCGTATCTTCTTTCTTTATGATGGTGGATGCTGGGTTGATAACAGTAGTGGCGGCAGCGGCGGCGGCAGCAGAAGCTTGCTGTTGTTGTAGTTGTTTCTTTGTCAACTTCTTTGGCTTTGCAACCTCGTCTTCAGGCTTCTTCTTTTTCTTTCTGTACTGACGCTTAGGTCTCACAGCAGGCTGTGCTGCTTGTTGAGTTTGATTTAGTGGTGGTGAATTCAACTGTTGCTGTTGTAATTGTAATTGTGACTGTAATTGCTGATGCTGTTTTAATAGTTGTTCCTGAAGATGGGTGATGTTCTTTGGATCAATGGTTGGTGATAGTTCTCTTGGTGCAATGGATAAAGTGGTTGTTGAGCCAGGAGTGGAAGCAGAGGCAGAAACACCAATATCATTATTAGTAGTGGTCAAAGTGTTGGTTGACAAGTTGGTGGCTGAAGTGGTGTTTGAAATGATGGTCATCGCGTCGTTAGCAGTTTTGGTTGCAGTGGAGGTGTCCAGAGCCTTGTATTCACTCAAAGCCTTTAGTTTCTGTAAAGAGTCAATCTCAGTTCTTAATCTTGATATGATGTTTTTCAACTTTTGGTTCTCTTCAGTGGCAACATCCAGTTCATTCTTCAGGTTTGACTTTTGTTGAAGATTCAAATTAGTTAGGTTTGTTGATAGGTTGGTCATTGTGGTGTTGTTATTGTTATTGTTATTGTTATTGTTATTGTTATTCTTGTTATTCTTGTTACTGCAAGCAGAGACAGCAGCACTGGCAATGGGAGTGGAAGTGGTTGCAGTGTTAGGAGTTGCAGCAGCGGCATTATTGCTATGATTATTAGTATTGGCATTAGTATGACTGGCGAGGCTCTGACTCGAATGATGGTGCTGGTTCATCCCAACTGGAGCTGAATGTTTCTTCTTTTCAATAGACACGGGCTGCTTTCTCTTGTCTGGGGAAATAATATGCCCACCAGCCGGAGCGATTGGTTTTATGGCAACCGGGACCTTCTTGTTGATAGGCTTTGGCAACACTTGGACATGCCTAGGAGCCAAGTTCAACGGTGCTGGTGCAATAGGCGTGAGGGTCTTGTAATTCGACGTTTTGGCCTTAACTATGGGAATAGTGTGGTTCATCTTTTTGTTTCAGGGAAAAAAAAATCTTGAAAAAGAAACAGTGAAGAAAGGAAACAAAAGAAGCCAGGAGTGCACTATTATACGTGTGTGTGGTGGGGGATAGGTAGAATATGTAGAGGAGCAGCTATGATGTTGTGTGTGTGTATGTATTGGTGCTATGGATATGGTATGTGGCAGTTGTTGTTGTCTTTATAATTTTCCCTCGCCGTTTGAATTTAAAGTTAGGAAGGATACCTTTTTAAAAAAATTTGTTGATGCAGTTGTACGTAACCGAAAGAGGAAGTCGGGATTTATTGTGTGGGAGGCACTTTATGATACAGAAGAGAGATAGTAGTTCAAACTTCATGGTGGTGTACTAGATAGAGAGATAGATGGGCATTGGGTGTTCTTGTTGGGTGTAGCTGGATCTCGAGTCCAGTTCCATGGTACTATTGTGACACACATTCTATTGTTATAACATCACATACCCCTCCCCCGTCCCCAGGAATCTTGCTAATGTATGTATGTGTCTTCTTTATAGTAGTACTACTATGAGCTCTTCTCTTCAAACAACCGCACATTCTAGATTAATGACAGACAGATCAAGGATTTACAGATTACCGAATACCCTATAGTAGTAGAAGACTATAGATAGATCTCTGTTTGTATGGCTTACATGCTGTATCGTTTTGAGAATGCAGATCTAATTTTGTAGTGCGTAGTACGTAGCCAACGTATAAAATACATCTCACTATGATACATGATACATACAGCCTTAAGTTTTAACCACAACTACAGCATCAGTCTGATCATTGATGTGATGATGATGATGAAGTTACCATGATGATAGTGAAATTTGGGTCCTTAATGCCCTTTACAGCTTAAGACATACAGCATATCCTAGGATACCTAGAAACGTTGTGTATAAACTTTTAAAGCCTTTGCTGACGGTAAGTTGTAAACGGGATTTGATGACGATTTCCAAAGTTTCTAGTGGTTGTAATTCAAGGTGTACAAGAAATAAGGGTGTATGGCTAGAGTGGACGACTGTATAGTAATTCACTACTGTCCAGGAGTTGAAGCTTGGCCTTGTGAATCGACACATCCATAATACCCATGATTATACTTGTGTATCCTACACCCCTTTATACCCATCTCCTATTCCAATTCCCTACCCTTTGCTTCTTTGAGTTATGTTACTGCTATTAGACACGATCTTATCTTGATTTTTACACACTCTGTTTTCCCTCGGGTCTCGCGCGTCAAATCCATGCCATAAATTTCAGTGAAGCTTACTAAGAGATTACCAATATACATATTACCCTGTTGTTTACTTTACTGTGTACGCGCGGGTAAATACAATTTAATTAACTACACATACTATTCAACAATACTATCACCCATAAGTTATAACACACCACCATAAATATGTCTAGTATAAGAAGATCAACCATCACCAAGCCAAACAGTGCATCACTGAAACAACGACAACTATCACATCTTCACTCACAATTAGCCCAATTAGAAGCAAATCTATCCGATTTCGAAAACCTGGTTAAAATAACGGCATTTCAAGCTGAATATATTAAGAAATTGGGAATATTGCATGGAAGTTTGTATGTCGTCTAGTTGATATTTGGAAACATGTTCCATTAACAAATTTTTTTTTTTTTTTTTAGGTTCATGGCTAGTCATAAAGTTTTTGAAGAAGAGGTTCAGAATCAAGAATTGAACGAAATGGAAGAGTAGAATAATACTAATAGATATTTTGGTTGTATATTATTGAATTGTTTGGGTTGAGGAAGTGTTGAATGGTTACTGATGTTAATAAATGGGTTCACAATGAATTAATTATTGATGATATGTTGTAGCTACAATACTTTAATACCAATACTGCTTAGTAATCTTTCTTAACTTCACGAAATTTTCAAACTTCGGTGAAAAAAATTGGTATGAATGAACGAACATATCAATAGTGAATTAGAACCCTAATACAATTTATTACACAATGTTTGGAGCTTTTAGAGCCACAACAGTTGCCCTAGGTGGTTTACTATGGAAGATGCCATGGAGAATGTCCAGATTCCAAAAACATCGTCATAGAGCAAGATTGCAAAGAGTTGATAGTGTCATTGGTACTCTATACAAGTCATTAAAAGAAAACAAAATGAGCACTAGAAAAATTGATTATCAATACCACAACTTGCCAAAGGAGAGTGAGATGAAGCCTGTTGATAAGTACACCGTTTTCAGCAAGAAATCCAGAGGGTATAGAAAGGGTATACATAAGGTTCCAAAATGGACCAAGCTTACTCTAAGAGAGAACCCAGAACACTTTTAAGATCCATATGATTTTATGGGGGCTTGCATCTTGTATATACATATATAAACCAATGACAGAGATGTGTTAATTAGATGGTTATTTTAACTACACTTTATTTGTAATATACTAATTAACTGCCTGCATTTAAAATCAAAATCAAAATCTGTCCCATATATAATTTGAAATGAAATAATCACTATACTTGTCATCACCATAATTTAAGAAATCAGTCAGATTCTTGTCTTTGTTGTATATGATCAATATCGACGATTTTAAATCAATCTTGAGCCCAAATTTACGATAAACCATAAGTTTCAAACTAAAAAAAAGTAGTTAGTGATAACGTTGTTGATATATTTAAGAATCAAACCATACACAGTAGAATCCTTATCATTATCTTCGTCTATGAAATCGAGTTCTTCAATCTGTTTTTCCAATGCATTCAAACTATCAATCAAATCGCTTTGTTGTGTTGATAAATCCTGTTTATCACTAGTCAGGATCTTCAAACTCTTATTCAACTGGAACTCCAAATCATCGTTATTCTTGAGCTGTGATAAGCTAGCCTCTCTCTTACTGGAATGCTCCAATTCATCAATAACCTGTTGTTTCTTCGATAGTTGCAAAGATAGTTGTTGTAGTTCCTTCTGTTTAATGTTTATGTTTGTGTCGCGGGCTTCGTGTAGAGCTTGCAGAGTTGATGATATTCTGTCGATTGTTTCAAGGTCTGTTTGGATATCACAGCCTTCGAGTGTTTCTCTCAGTAATACTGCTGGGTCTGCCTGGAGCATCATTGTTGTTGTTTCTTTATAATGATCTTGTGTCTGTTGTAATGATAGTTTACAGGTTTGTTTATTTCTGCTGGCCACGATCTTACTGAAAAAGTCAAAAATAAAATTTATTCAAGAATCAACAGCCGATTTACTATCAAGAAAGAAGAAGAAGAATACTTAAACATCAGTCATCAACCAAGATAGATATAGACATATTCATTTCATACTGATTTTATTTATTTCAACACATATACATATACTATATTATTATTATCATTCGAGATGGACAAACACAATGCTAAGCTACCAGTTTGGGTGTTGACACCAACAGAAGAAAAAGAAGCCAGAAAAAGATGGAAGGAATACGCATACAAAGAATGCGATGATATTGTTAAAAGTAAATCGGCACTAAATTTAACCAGGTGGGAATACATATTAACATTTTTTTTTTAGAATTTGTTGAATGCTCCAAAAAGAATGGTATGATGGTTTTATTCAATTGCAGAAAGGCCAGAGATGATATGAATGTTTGTATTAGAAAGCTACAAGCACCAGAAGAGCTTGACAAGCAAAGAGAGTTGCTTATCCAAGAAAAGAAGGAGAAGGCACTTGCTGCAGTGAAGGAATGATAATCTGTGATGATGATAGTAATGATAGTAATAGAAAGAGAAGAGATTAGCAAACTTGTAAATAATTAGATGAATCTAGATCCCTGTTGATTACCTGTTGAATAGAATAGAGATGATTAGTATGTTGTTATTAATCCGTAGTGTTGTACTAGTGATGACTTTGAATGACTGTTTGCTGCTTTGTAATGAATTTGTTTAGGCAGCAACGCAAAGGCCCTCCTCCCTCCTCCCCACATCGCTGAAGGGAGACATTGTTCCTTCCAGAATCCAGACTCAGTGTGATCAGTGATGATGGTGATGAGTAGTACTAAACTTTGTGTCATGATTGATAATACTACAGAGTGATGTTATTATAGTAGAGTGGAAATGGTATATAAGGAGTACCATTCGTCTCTATATGTCTTTTCTTTAAGTCTTTCATACAACTATTATTATTATTACTACTACTATTAGAATTACAACTACACAATGTCTGGCATCTTTGATAAATACATCAACCTATGGAATGGTAACAGAACCACTTATGGCCAAATGTACAACCGCACAAACACTTCTGCACAAACAACATACTTGAATGCCAGGGAAGAGCACACGGAGAGCAGACGTGGGTCTGATGCCTCTGAGGTGTCTATTGGTTCCACTGCTGATGGTACTGCCGGTGGCATCCAGAAGGTTAAGTCTCAGCCTAACAACAGAGTGAACTTTTGAGAGTGCAATCACTTTTATTTATTGATTATTTATTTGGTATAATGAAGTGTTATCCATCATACATATCTATTTATTATTTGAATGAATGTAGTTATATGAGTTATTTAATTGTGTATGTAATTAATTATATCTCTCTGCCTAGCTCAGCTGGAATCTCATTAATCTCCTGCCTAGAGCTATGATTTTCTGGGCAGGTCACCGCTAAGCTGCATTGCCGCGCTGCTCAGCCTAGATCTCCACCGGGTAACTAAACTTCACATTATTCAGTTTTTACCGATTTTAACAAATCAAAATAAATCACAACTGGAAACTAGAATCCAAACGCTTTGAGATAGCAATAGATAATAGGCATTGAAAGGAACAATTGGTCTCAATTACAGGCTATTACTAAACAATATTGTAAGGTGGGCATTTTAACTTTTTAAAAGGTTGTTCGTTTTATTAACAATTTTTTTTTAGATTAATAGTAATTTCATCATCCCCCTATAAAGAAAAGCTACATATATATCAATTACACATATTATAAAAAGGAAACAACAGTACACAGAGCACCAGGAGCTACAGATATGGCCATCACTAGAAGAGGTGGAAGAAACAAGGATAAGCAACCACCACCAAAGAGAAATGGTGCTATCCAAAAAGCTACATTTGACGCTGGAAAGAAGAAGGAAGTTGGTGTTTCTGATTTAACACTATTAACAACCATCTCTGATGAGGCTATCAATGATAACCTAAAGAAAAGATTCGAGAATGGAACAATCTACACGTATATTGGTCATGTCTTGATTTCAGTCAATCCTTTCAGAGATTTGGGTATCTATACCGATGCTGTCTTGCATAGCTACGAAGGTAAAAACAGATTGGAAGTGCCTCCTCATGTCTTTGCAATCGCTGAATCAATGTTCTACAACATGAAGGCTTACAACGAGTCCCAATGTGTCATCATCTCTGGTGAGTCTGGTGCTGGCAAGACCGAAGCTGCAAAGAGAATTATGCAATACATTGCCGCTGTCTCAGGGTCCTCTTCTTCATCCCAACAAATCCAACAGATTAAAGATACTGTCTTGGCCACTAACCCATTGTTGGAATCCTTTGGGTGTGCAAAGACATTGCGTAATGACAACAGTTCAAGACATGGGAAGTATTTGGAAATTGAATTCAACCCACAATTTGAGCCGGTTAGTGGTAACATTACAAATTATCTATTGGAAAAACAAAGAGTTGTCGGTCAAATCAAAAACGAAAGAAACTTCCACATCTTTTATCAATTCACTAAAGGTGCTTCTGATACTTATAGACAAACTTTTGGGGTTCAACAACCAGATCAGTACCTATACACTTCTGCTGCAGGTTGTATCACTGTTGACTCCATAAATGATGTTAATGACTTTAAGGAAACTTTGAACGCCATGTCCACCATTGGTATCACTCAAGAAGAACAAGATAATATTTTCAGAATTTTGGCTTCCATCTTGTGGATCGGGAATATTACTTTTATCGAAAATGAAGAAGGTAACTCTCAAATCCGTGATACTTCTGTTACTGATTTTGTTGCTTATTTGCTTCAAGTTGATAATGGCTCTCTATGCCGTGCAGTTACCGAAAGAATCATGGAAACTTCTCATGGTATGAAAAGAGGTTCTGTCTATAATGTCCCATTGAACATTGTTCAAGCTACAGCAGTCAGAGATGCTCTAGCTCAAGGTTTATACAATAACTTGTTTGACTGGATCGTGGCTAGAGTCAACACTTCATTACATGCATTGAGCGGTGCCTCTAAATCCATTGGTATCTTGGATATCTATGGGTTTGAAATTTTTGAACACAACTCTTTTGAACAAATCTGTATCAATTATGTCAATGAAAAATTACAACAAATCTTTATCCAATTGACATTGAAGTCTGAACAAGATGAATACGTCAAGGAACAAATTAAATGGACACCAATAGATTATTTCAATAATAAGGTGGTCTGTGATTTGATCGAAAGTAAGAGACCTCCAGGTATTTTTGCTGCTTTAAGTGATGCTTGTGCCACTGCACATGCCGATTCTGATGCTGCTGACCAATCCTTTGCTCAAAGATTGAACATGGTTGCTTCTAGCAAATACTTTGAATTGAGACAATCAAAGTTTGTCATTAAGCATTATGCCGGTGATGTCACTTATGACATCAAGAGAATGACCGATAAAAATAAGGATCAAATGTTGAAGGATTTGTTGGATATGCTTGCAACTTCTCAAAACCCTTATATCCACACCTTGTTCCCACAAGCTGTTAACCAAGAATCAAAAAGAAGACCTCCAACTGCTGGTGACCGTATTGTCAAGAGTGCCAATGAATTGGTCACAACTTTAGCAAAGTCATCCCCATCATACATTAGAACAATCAAACCAAATCAAAACAGATCTCCATCAGAGTATGATACAAAACAAGTGTTGCACCAAGTTAAATATTTGGGGTTGAAGGAAAACGTTAGAATTAGAAGAGCTGGGTTTGCATATCGTCAAACTTTTGAAATCTTTTTACAAAGATTTTACCTATTGTCTCCAAAATGTTGTTATGCCGGTGAATTTATCTGGGGTGGTGATTCCAAGACTGGTTGTATGCAAATCTTACAAGATGCTGGTATCCCTGCTGCTGAGTTCCAAATGGGTGTTTCCAAAGTGTTCATCAAGACACCAGAAACATTGTTTGCTTTGGAAAGTTTAAGAGATAGATATTGGTACAACATGGCTGCAAGAATCCAAAGAGCTTGGAGAAGATATCAACAAAGAAGAATCGATAGTGCTGTCAAGATTCAAAGATTCTGGAGAGAAAAGAAAGGTGGTAACAAGTTTGAAAAATTACGTGACCAAGGTAATAAATTGGTTTATGGTAAGAAGGAACGTCGTTCTTATTCCTTATTGGGTTACAGAGCATTTATGGGTGATTATCTGGCTGCCAATGATGCAAAGAGTAAAGGTAGATTCATCAAGAACCAAGCTGGTATCAAGGATAGAGTTATTTTCAGTTCCAATGGTGAAATATTGTTATCCAAATTTGGTAGATCTGCTCAAAGATTACCAAGAACTTTCTTTATCACATCTTCTACTCTGTACATCATTGCTCATAACGTTGTTGACAGAAAAGTTTCATATGCCACTGAGTTTACCATCCCAATTGGTAACATCAACTATTTGGGTCTAACAAACTTACAAGATGATTGGGTTGCAGTTTCATTGAAGAACACCCAACACCCAGATCCATTGGTTAACATTCCATTCAAGACCGAATTTGTTACTCAATTGAAACAGATTAACAAGTCCATTAGAGTTGAGATTGGACCTACTATTGCTTACCAAAAGAAACCAGGCAAGTACCATACAGTTAAGTGTGCCATTAATGAAAGTGCTCCTGTGTATGGTGATATTTACAAGTCTAGTACCATTCAAGTTCGTCGTGGTAAACCAGCATCATCTGCTCAACACAAGAAACCAAAGAACCATAGTTCTGGTGCTGCATTGGACTTTACTCCAAGAAACACATACAAAGCTCCAGCTAGAACATCTACACCAGCTGCTGCAGTTCCACAACAACAACGCACTTTAGATCCAGGCATTAATACAGCTCCACAACGTACTGCTAGTGTCAAGAAAGCCCCACCTCCACCTGCACCAGCACAACAAAGATACAGCTCTTTGTTAAGCAACACACCTGTTGCCGGTCCAACTGGTGGTGCTACTCATACTGCCGCTGCTGCTGCCGCATCTGCTGCTTATCACCCAGCTACTCCAGCATCTCCACAACAGCGTACTGCTAGAAAAGCACCACCTCCAAGACCAGCAAAGAGAACTGTACCAACTCTTCAACCTCGTGTTCAACAACAACAACCACAACCACAGCAGCAGAGACAAACATATTCTCAACCAAAACCTGCTCCAGCACCTGCAGCTGCTGCTACACCACCACCTCCACCACCTCCACCAGCTGCGAAACCAGCGGATCCAACATTTAAGGCTGCATATGATTTCGTTGGTACTGGTTCTGCATCAGAGCTACCAATCGCCAAAGATCAAGTTGTGTACATTTTGAGAAAAGAAGCCAATGGTTGGTGGTTAGCCAAGACCTTGGATGGCACAAAAGAAGGTTGGGTTCCAGGTTCATACCTGGTTGAGGCTCCAGCCCCATCTTCCACACCAGCAGCCCCAGCAGCCCCACGAGCCCCAACAGCGGCAGCAGTTCAACAAACACAAGCTCAAGCACAAGTTAGCGCTACTACAAGTTACCAATCTACCGCTGCCACTACAGTTGCAAGCGGTGATGGTAATTTAGCTGGAGGGTTAGCTGCAGCATTGATGGCAAAGAAGCAAGAAGAGAGTTCATTAGCTGGTGGGTTAGCACAAGCCTTGAAAGCTAGAGCTGGTAGAATGGGCGTTGATAGTGATGAAGAGGCTGATGATGACGACGATGATTGGTGAACATTTGATCAATTCTTTTCTTGTTCACATTATATTGATTGGGCCTTGTACTTGTGTATTGTATTAATTAAAATTTCAAAGAAAACAAAAGATATTATGGATGAATATATGTTCTACATTAAATAGAGATTGTTTTCTGTTTGTAGTTTCATTTAATCATTAGACACATTAAAATTAATATAATAAAAAGTTGGTCAATCAAAAACAGGATAGCCTTATAAAAGATTTGGAATCATTAGAAAATAATAGAAGTGAAAGTTTGAATATTAAAAGAAAAATAGACACTAGCATATTGTCAATCACAATTGCTTAACACCTAGAGATTCTTGAACCATTATTTGCTTCTGGTAATCTTCAGGAGTGACAGTTGGCTGATCACTTGAAGAAATTAAATCCTTTTGATCAGAAGAGGAACCAGTTTGAACAGCATTGGCAAATTCATTAGCAGTTGGAGTAGAAGTTGGCATAAAGATAATCTTTGAGCCTGAAGATTTAGCCATATTTTGCATAGCATCCAAATATCTGATTTGCATAGCAGCATCGGAAGCCAAAATATCAGCAGCTTGTCTCATCAACTTGGCACTCTCAACTTCAGCCTTTGCTGCAATGATCTTGGACTCACCAATTCTCTTTGCTTGGGCTGCTTTGGATAATGATTCAGAAACATCTTTACTTAGTTGCAAATCTTTAATTAAAATGTTTTCAACTTCAACACCCCAATCTTCAGCAGTTTGAGCAATTGTTCTTTGAATGTCATCAGCAATTTCCTCACGACGTTCAATGACATCTTGCAAGTTTGTAGCACCAATAACATCACGGAGAGTAGTTTGAGTTCTTTCACTTAGAGCACTATTGATGTTTTCAATACCAAAAATGGCCTTTTGAGGATCAACAATGTTGAAATATAAGACTGACTTGATGAAAACAATAACGTTATCCCTAGTTAAGCAAGCTTGTTCTGGAATATCCTGAACTTGGACCATGATACTAACCTTGTGTAATTTCTCACTCAAGATATTGACATAAGTCAACCCTGGATCAACAAGTTTAGATAACTCACCAAATTTCGTAACTATACCAACAGAACCTTGTGGAACAGGTCTATATGGATTGGAAATACAGCAGCATGGGACGATACCCAACCAACCAAGACAAGTACCGACAGATTCAACCAAACCTTGGTACGCACCAGCCCTTTGAGTTGGATACTGCTTGGCATACTTTGGAGCACCTGTTGGATGAGGTTGTGCCTTGACGACATTGATGTCGCTTGTTGTTGTTGCCTTTGCACTGGCACTGGAGAATGGGACAGCTTGTTCAGTAGTTTGAGACCCTTGACGAGTTGGTTCATGGATTTGGAAAGGATCAGTTTCCGGAGAATCAGTATATGGCTTGGACATGATTGTAGTAATTTTTGATTGTTTGTTAACTTGTTTGTTCTTTGTTGAGTGAATATATAAAGGACCGAGGTTTAAATAGATAAAGTTCAATATGAGAAGAGGATATCCATGTTATTTTATAGTTGATGAGAATTATTCACCACAATTAATACGGACGAGGAGAATCATTCATCACACATATACGGACGAGAAGAACCACTCATCACCTCATAAGATAAGTAAGAAGTTACATGTAGCTGTTAGCATCACAAGTTGTATCTAGGCAATGTGCGTGCGCAGGATTTGATCTACAGAACAGGTCGTCAGTCAGTCATGTGCTGTTATAGTCGAACCAAGAATCAACGTGCTGGGAATGGTGAAGAGATGGCTAATAGAAAGATTAAACCAAGTGCAACGAGAATGACTCACTGTGTATTATTGAGCACCTGTTCTACAATCTTTCTGACTTCTTTGTTGGTTTAAACGTGCTTTTTGTCTTAAACCTCTATAGTTGGTTTGAGCAATTATGTATTGGCTTCATGCAGGATGATGGATGCACACTAAAGGCTGAGCAACAATAGCATCATTCACTGAGTGTATGAGAGGCTAGATGGATATGAATATGATGGTATCATTATTCATAACTGATAAGTGTAGTATAGTATGTAATATGTACTTACTACTCTACTTTATCATTCAGTCAGTGGCAGTGTTATTGTTCAAATCTAGTCTCTACTCATCTTGTGGTTACAGCCAATCGATGAGTACAATGTCATTACAGCCGTTCGTTATCAATAGCACGGGTCAAGTTTCAAAGTTGTTGCACAAGACTTTTGTAAATTGTAATTTTGAGGATATGTTTAATGACATCTTCGTGCTTGGTACACTGTACTTGGAACGTTGGTTCTTTACTAATCAGAATCTTGAAGGAGTCATTAATCTCTTGTAACTCTATCTAAGATTAACTAACACATACTGTAGTACTATTAACTAATTACCTCCGGATTGATCAATTGTGCCAAAAAGAACGTGGGCTACTAGTTAGTAGCCACTATTATATCATATATGTGATTTTAGTAAACAGTAAAGTTTATAGATAACTCAACACTCTAAATTTAGTGGCTGGTTACACCATATCAAAGTTAAGCTTCAGTGTGACACATGACCTGCCTAATTTGGTGTCCGGATGTGTCATCCCAGGAGAAACCCAAAAATTGCCACTATCACAAAGAAGAGAGAGTTTAGCCAACCATCTTCTCTTCAACTCCTAACAACAATCAACAGAACAGTTATCCAGAAAAGACTAACCAGTGGAGGACACTCACTCAAAACACATCTACACATCCACACACAACTAGTCTGAAGATACCGCTCTGCTGAATTGCTCTCCCTGAATTTATAAAACATCGCTTCTATCTAAAACTACTACTAAAGAGGTATGGCATAATACAACAAGTGTATTCTCTCACATTGCTTTAACTAACAAACTATAGAGTCACACCATGAAGTTCTCAACACTTTACTCCATTGCTGTTGCCTTGTTGGCTTACAACGAGGTTGCTGAAGCTAAACCACACCATGCTAAAATCCATAAGCGCCCCCTAACTGATCAACTGAAGGAGGTCACTTTTGAAGAACATTTGTTGCAAATGGGCCAAAAGTACTTGAATCTGTACCAAAAGGCATACCCAGGCTCTGAAATGCCTCCATTCATCGAAGGTAGTCATGAAACCCCATTGACAAACTATCTGAATGCCCAATATTTCACTGAAATTCAGTTGGGTACCCCAGGTCAACCATTCAAGGTCATCTTGGATACCGGTTCCTCAAACTTGTGGGTTCCAAGTGCCGAATGTTCTTCTTTGGCTTGTTACTTGCACACCAAGTACGACCACTCTGAATCTTCAACTTACAAGGCTAACGGTTCTGATTTCGAAATTAGATATGGCTCTGGTTCTTTGGAAGGTTATGTTTCTCAAGACACTTTGCAATTGGGTGACTTGATCATTCCAAAGCAAGATTTCGCTGAAGCTACAAACGAACCAGGTTTGGCTTTTGCCTTTGGTAAGTTTGATGGTATCTTGGGTTTGGCTTATGACACCATTTCTGTCAACAAGATTGTTCCTCCAATTTACAAGGCCATCAACGATGGTTTGTTGGATGAACCAAGATTCGCATTCTACTTGGGCGATTCAAGCTCTGGTGAAGGTGAAGGTGAAGGTGGTGTTGCCACTTTTGGTGGTATCGATGAATCCAAATTTGAAGGTAAAATCACCTGGTTGCCAGTCCGTCGTAAAGCTTACTGGGAAGTCAAGTTTGAAGGTATTGGTTTGGGTGACGAATACGCTCAATTGGAAAACACTGGTGTCATTCTTGACACTGGTACCAGTTTGATTGCTCTACCATCTGGTTTGGCTGAAATCTTGAACGCTGAAATTGGTGCCAAGAAGGGCTGGTCTGGTCAATACTCTGTTGAATGTGAAACTAGAGATTCTTTGCCAGATTTGACCTTGAATTTGAACGGTTACAACTTCACCATTGGTCCATATGACTACACTTTGGAAGTTTCTGGTTCATGTATCTCTGCCTTTACTCCAATGGATTTCCCAGAACCAATCGGTCCTTTGGCCATCTTGGGTGATTCTTTCTTGCGTAGATTCTACTCAATCTATGACATTGGTAATGATGCAGTTGGTTTGGCTAAGGCTATTTAAGATATATTGCTCAAAAAACATTTCATGGATGTTATTTCATATCATGGCATTAAAACATTTTTTTTATAACTGCTCAAATGTGATTCTCCCAGATCTTTTACAATAATTTACAACACAGTTTTTTTTATCTACACATTTTATTCAAGAATATAATTTTGCTTACAATTCAGGGAAGTTTTATTTGGCAAGGGGATTGTTTATATTCTTGTTCACCATTTTTTTATACTCTTTTTGTTTTACAGAGGTGTCCAAAGATTTTATTTTTTCTATATGATTACAATAACATGTCTAATCAATATTGTTAAGATTGAACATTCTATTCTGTGTAGTTTGTTGATTAATTTTATAGATGGTATTAATTGGACAAACTTGCAAAAGGGAAATATCAAATACTTTATAACTCTATAACTTCTGGTGTAGATTTTTGATCATCAACTTCTATAGAACTTTCCTTATTGGTTCCAGAACTTACTGCTATTGGCTCAACTGATCCAGAAACTGGAGATGTACCATCACTGACAGAAGCTGCCGTGTGTTTACTTGGCTCCCTCTCATTGAATATCATTTGCTCAATGTATGAAACAGATTTACTCTCAATCTGTTCACCACTCATGCTCTTATCCAACTCCAATTTGTTATGAGCCAACTGCAACATGTTTTCTTCAATGGTATTCTTGCTAATCAATCTGATGACATCAACAGGCTTGGTTTGACCAACTCTATGTGCACGATCCTCAGCTTGCTTATCATCATGTGGGTTGAAACTTTGGTCAAAGATCAAAACGGTATTGGCACAAACTAAATTAATACCAAATCCACCAGCTTTAGTTGATAGCAAAAACACCGGGATGCTTTCTTCTTCGTAAAACTTATCAATTAAATCTTGTCTTATATCAACTGTTGTGGAACCATCAAGTCTTAAGAATGAAATGGATAGATATGACAACACTTTTTCTAAAATGTCCAAAACTTGAGTGAATAATGAAAAAATTAAAATCTTACCATCTTTCTCTATAATTCCTGGTAAAATTTCCTTTAATTTTTCAACTTTTCCTGAATCCATGTAATGTTTCTCAGCCAATTGATACTTGTATAAACTTGAGAATTTCGAACACAAAACATCCAACTCATAATCACACATCAATTCCATATCTTCGAGAACATATGCAGCATTGGCATCAAGATATGCTGGCTCAGTCATGATATCCTTAGTCATTTGTTTCAAAATGTCATCTGTGTAATGGACTCTGAATAATAATGGATGGATAGCAGCTTTTCTCAAGTTCATAATAATATTAATATTCTTGGATTGATTTTGCTCTTTCATTTTGATACCATAATCAATTTGCTTTTGATAAATATTAGCTTGTAATGTAGTCATCTCACAATATTTAGTTTCATGGTATTTTGGAGGTAGATGTTGCAACACTTGATCCTTTTTTCTTCTCAAGATGAATGGTGCCATCATTTTCTTTGCTTTGGAAATGGCACGTTCAGATAACAATGGGTTATAACTTTCTTGATCGTTCCCATATGTTCTAGCCTTTTGATTAAACACATATTTCAAATCATCCTTTTTAGAAACAAACAAATTCGGTAAAATGAATTCCAATAATGACATCAATTCTCTTAAATTGTTTTGCAATGGTGTACCAGTCAATAACAATCTAAATCTTGCCTTCAACTTCATCAATTTTTGAAATCTTTCAGATCCAGAGTTCTTCAACATATGGCCTTCATCATACACAATGACATTAAACCCACAGTTTCTTAAGAAACGTTGATCATCCTTGTTACCAGTGGCCAAGTTGTATGTAGTGACCAATGCATCGATTTCATCTAATCTTTCAGTAAGCATTTCTCTCATGTCTTCTCTTTCCAATTGAGACCCATAATATGGTTCAATATTCAATGATGGTGCAAATTTCTTAAATTCTCTAATCCAGTTTTCCAAAGTGGAAGAAGGAACAACAATTAGATGTGGACCTTTGTTGATTCCCAATTGTTTCAAATATGCTAGGAAGGAAATAACCTGACAAGTCTTACCCAAACCCATTTCATCAGCCAAGATACAACTTAACTTATGTTTATATAACAAATTCAACCAATTAATACCAACCTGTTGATAATTCTTTAATTCAACATCCTTTGCAAGTAATGTTGGCTTTTCTCTGAAAAAGTTTTCAACTTTATGATGACCTCTGGTGGATGTTTTCACTTCATCTTCATCATCCTCATCGTCTTCAGCATCATCAATATCGACAATTTCCAATTCATCATTGACACCTTGTACTTTAACGCCCCACTTGTTTATTTCAGAAGCAATGGTATCACTGTACTTGTTACATTGCTTGACCAAACTATCAACAGCATTGTAACCTCTCAACATTTGGTTAGTTCTTGCACTGATCAATTCACCTTCAAACTTGGTTTTACGTTTGCTAGCAGCAGTCAAAGCCTTTTGAGAAAAGTTTAACGATTCAAATTGGTTGATTGATCTGAATGGACGTTTCTTAATGATAGCAGCTGCCACTTCTAATGTAGAACCTGAAATATCGGCAATATCACGCTCTGGAGCAGAATTCATAAATTCCAACACTTTTTCTTCAAAGTAGTCATCAAGAGTTGAAGATTGAACCATGGACTGATCATCAACATCATCATCTGAAAAATCATCATTCAAAATCTCTTCTTCTTCTTCATCATCGCTGATACGAAGATCTCTGATTTTCACTGGTTTCTTTTTGTCCTTCATTTTTTGGACTCTATCGTTAACATATACGACAGGTTCTGGAGCTGCCTTTTTCTTGGTATTCTTTGCGGACTTCAATGATTCTTCTGCAATCAATTCAGGTTCGTCATCATCGTCATTATCTTCTCCATCACTTTCAAGAACAATAGGATCTGGATTTCTAGACCCTCTAACCAGTCTTCTTTTCTTCTTTTGTGGAAGTTCTTCAACATCTGGTGTTTCATCAACTCTAGCAGTAGATTTATCTTTGTATGAAGAGTACTTTTCAGAAATGGTCATTTTCTTGTTCAAGACAACTTTAGAAGATTGCTTTTGTGGTGAGGAAGTTGGTGAAGATGTGATCACAACAGGTTTATTAGTAGGTTTCTTTGGTGACACTTTTTCTAACCCATTTGATGAAGTACCTGATTGCATAGATTTCAACATATCACTCTTCTTTCTGGCTTCAATGATTTTCACAAGGAATTGCTTAGCCAATTTCAAATTGCAGTTGGCCTTTGTTTTATAAATAGTTTTAATCATGAGTGGATTGACGTTCTTAAACATTGAACCTAAAATTTCAAGATCCTTTTGGATTCCACTCTTAATCTTATTTTCAGGGCTCATCAGATCTTTACCGTTGAACGAAAACTTCTCTCTCAGGTTGGAACCGGCAGGAGGTTTATTTATCTGGACACCTTCATCGTTGTATATTGGTTTTGGTTTGACATGACCGAACAGCATAGTACGCTGTTGGTATTGTTGCGGCGAGGCATCGTTGCTTTGTGTAGGAGAGGAGTCAGGGACTTGTATGACTGAAGTGTTTTTCCTTGGGGTTTCATCAACGTCCCAATCAGAATCTGAACCCATGATGTGATTGTTACTTTTAGTTTTTCTTTAGTTCTTTTGATTAAATACCTTTTGATAGTGTAGACACGAAAAGAAGCAGATATGCAATTGTGTAACTGGATATTCTCTATTCAATTAAATTAAAACAGTTCTAAGCACAACAGACAACACTTGATCAGCAGTGGAAGCAGCAACAGCAGCACAAAACAGTCGAAACACAAACAAAGTCTTGTTGTTTCCAAAAGTCTTTGTTTTTAGTGTTTCTTAAAGGTTTTCAACAGTTTTTTTTTCTCTTTTGCTTGACATGAAAAAAAGTTGAAATTTTGTTTTGACAACCGCGTCAGTCTCTTTGATATTGGTGCTTTACGATGTATTGGTGGTACTCATGCGGTTCTAATGGGAAGTATCAGCTGGGGGATGGCACAGGGGAAGACAGTTCCAGTTTGAAGCGTGTTTTTAGCTCAGAAACTGAGTGTAAGATGATTGTTTGTGGTGGAAACCACACCTTTATACTGTTGAAGAATGGTGAGCTGTATGCTAGCGGTGATAATACCTATGGTCAATGTGGTTTAGAGATTGGTGATAGCAATGGTGAAGATGTTGTTATTCAAAAGTTTACTAAAGTGCCAGAAATCAATGGGATTCCATGGATAAATTGTTGTGCAGGTTATGAATACAGTATACTGATCAATGCTAATCTAGACATTTATTCGTGTGGATATGGTCCCAAAGGCGAGTTAGGTTTAGGTTTGAAAGTCACAAAAAGTCCTAGTTTACAGAAAGTGAACATTTCTTTTAATTCTGAGATAATTGCTGCAAAGGCATGCCTAGATCATAATGTGATATTAACAGCCAATGGTGAGCTTTATGGCTGGGGAAATGGTAGAAGTGGCAAGATTGGCGAGCCATGTGAATCCAAGGTATGGAATCCAAGATGTATTCATTCAGATTTCAAGATTTCCAAAGTTGAAACAGGTCGTGATTTTACAATTGTTGGTGATAATAACGGGCATGTCAAGCTTTTAGGTAAAGATAAATATGATATGAAAGATCATTTGGTTGCAAATTATAAAGATTTTAAAACGATGTGGTCATCAGTTCATTTTGTTGATTTCAAAGGTGGTATAAAATCTTTGGGGAATGATAGTCATGGTCAGTTGATACCGAACCCAGAGTTTAAACATGAACTGTTTGAAGTTGGGAGCGAACATGGTATTATTTTGAAAGACAATGCTATATTCACTTGGGGTTGGGGTGAACATGGTAATTGTGGTGTTAATAACACAAAGTCTGTGACTTTCAACTATATGAACAAGTTGCATGAATTTACAAACAACGATGAACGTGTTGTAATGATTAAAGGTGGGTGTGCAACTACATGGGTTGTTACCGAGGTATAATGATAGAGCAAATAATCAACTAATGAATGAATGAATTAAACTAAATTACACTCTATATAAACGTATAATAAAATGTGAAGAAGCGTCTTTCCCATATTCATCTATCACACAGCATCTATCGCATGAATGCCATATCTGAGCATGCGAAGATGGAAAATATGTATATCCTTCATCTGGTGTTCTATCTAGGGCAATAGTATCATCTGAACTTCATCTTCAATGAACAGTGCTAAGCATTCAATAAAGAACTTTCAACAGCTGTAAACCAAATCACGTCCAAATTTCTTAATCACCCAAATGAAAACTTGAAAAAAAGCAAGAAAAAAAGGTGTAGTGGTAAACCACACAACCTGAAAAGCATTAGACACTTCTACTGCTCATCGAATTGTCTGCTCCACCACTCCCACACTGCTTTCCCTCGTGTTTCCACTGTTTCACAAAGGTTCTTGAAGTTTCTCGAAGCTTCGGAAAATTTTCATTTTTCTTTATATAAACAAAACAGAACAGCACAACAGACATAATTAGTACTGTTTAGGGTTGTTAACATTTAGTGAAATAATACAATCAGTCAGAACTCAATATGTTTGGCTCAGTGTGTTCTGGGAGAGCAGGCATGATGAATTGCTAAGCACTTTGTTTTCTCGTATTAACACTTTTTTTTTAGTTCAGTTGGCTCAACAGGTTGATACCAATAAATATGTAATCTCCATTGAAAATGGACAGAAAATATCCCATGTTGCTATATTTCTTCTTCCAGATGTCGAACTAGACCCGCAGTTCATGGCTCTGGTGTATTTCCAATTGCCCAACCAAGAATTCAAACTATTGGGGTCCATTTCCTCAACAAAGCCAAGTGCTATCTTCAAATTGAACAATTCCGTACAAACCAGCAGTCAAATCCACGATGATATCGATATGGATGAAGACGTTGCAAGTGACCCTGCAAACAACATATCAGTGGGTATTTCAATCGAGCCAGTTGCTGACGCTGAGAGACAACTGGCAGAGGCCAAGGCTGCTGCTGAATCTTCAAAGAGGAAGCAAATCACTGCAGGTGCATACTCGTCAAGTGTATCGCCATCAAACCCAACTACGACTGCTGTGTTGGCCAACAAGATTGTTCAACATGCTTATAATTACATGACTGGTTTCATAGATGCTCAAGGAAAGGTTAGTATCAAGATCTTTGACAGTTGGTGGGATAAGTTCAGAACAAGATTACAAAATGATCCTAAATTCTTGGATTCTCAAGAGAATTGAAGAATCAAAGTAATTCATAGAAGAAGAAAATTTTAATGATTAATGTATGTATTTATTATGTTTGTTTATATCGTGATATAACTTGTAGGATTATGGATCAGAAATCTATAGACTATAGTTCATCAGCCATTGCATTTCTTAATGCATTTGGATTACCAAAAACCAAGTGTCTAGCTTCCAACAACTTTTGATGAGAACCATCATCAACACCTTGTTCCCTCTTTGCAAGTTTCTTGGCTTCAACTTCATTACTCAACCATTCCATAAAAGCTGGACTTTGCTTATATGCTGCACGGTTTGATTGTTTCAATTCAACCAACTTATCAAAGATCTGGTCAAATGCATGTGAATCTTTAATATCATTATTGATAAATAAATCTTGTAGAGTAGTGAACAGCTTGATGTCTTGGTCACCATCTCTTTTGGTGATGCCTGTAGATAAATTCTTGACATCATCCAAAATTTGCAAGGCACGAACTTTAGAATCATCCTGAATGTTTGCAAAAGAGTCCAACAAGATATCTTCACCACCAAGTTTGTTGAAAATATTGGCATTATCTTGAGTTTGAATCAAACCTGAAATGACCCCTAAGATTCTTTTTTGTAAAATGCCATTAGATTCAGACTTGTAAAGAGTAAACAATTTAGAAAATAATGAATCAGAATCAACATTAGCAAGAGCCTTTGGGTTATGTCTCAAAGCTTGAGCCATAACTCTCAATGCTAACTCCTTCAAAGATTGGGAATAATCACCAGTGGCGATTTTTGCTAAATTGTTGAAATTACCTGGCTCTGAAATTAAAATACCATCTTTTAAATTATGTGAATGTTCAGTTAAAGCCTCCAATGCATTTTCCAATTTAGTAGAATCAAACTTCACAAATGACTCTTGCAAATGAACCAATGCATCTTCAACCTCAACATCAACATCTGAGCTATCAGCAGCCATCTTTAAAGCTCTAATATCTTCTTCTTCTTCGTCGTCGTCACTACCTGAATTGTAAGCAACAATTTTTTTAGAATCAGATTCTTCAATTGGTTTTCTTAGGACACCTTCTTTTTGACCTGAGTTATTATCAGAACGTTGATCAATTCTAGCTTTCTTAACACCACGCTCAAGATCAACTTGATATTCTAAACCTGCTGGAACAACTTGGCCTTCTCTAATAATTTGCCACTCTTGAGACGGTATGAACTCTGTTGGATAGCAATCAGTAGGATCTTCTTCAGCACAGATCAGTTCAGAATGTGAAGCTTGTGCTATTTTAACTTGTGGTGGGTATCTTATTGAACTTGGATGTGCAAATGAACTGGTTGTTTGTTCAACTGCTGAAGTCGCTGTTTGTTGAGGAATACTGTCTGCTCCTGCTTTGAAAAACTTGTAATAAATAAATACGATAAACACAATAGTCAACAACAGTGACAGTCTTTTTCTGATGATTCTGTTAACCATTGGATAATTACAACCTTTAAAACTTTGGAGAATGAATTGTTGTTAGTTCCAAGTGTCTTTAATTAAATGTTATGGTGTAGGTGTCACATTTTATGTGTGGTCATGTGACATATGCTGCACTTACCAAATGCAAGAACGTGACTAACTTTACCCAAATGTGGAAAGTTACCTAAACCGGAAGTAATTATCTGCATAATAGCACATATGTGAATGATTTATCTTCAAATATTCAAAAAAGGTTAGTATTGATGATAATTCATCATATGATAGTTGTCTGATGATTGACCAAGAGTTATAACTTATAGATTCTTACAAGTGAAGATGATTTGAAAAGAAGTTTTCAAACCTTTTTGAAAAAACACCGCATATTACTTCGCAGAAAGGACCCATAATTACACAGCTGTGAGCTAGGGTCTAGTACATGATATTCTGCTGTCTACAAACAAACCTATATCAACACATTCCTCGTATTAGTAAAATATAAAAAAATATCTCAAGTAAAAGTATATTAGAATAATAGCAATTTAAAATTACCCAACCAAAAACACAGAAAAACAAACTAGCCAGTAGTTTATTGAGACCTAAGCCAAAGCACCCATTGGGTCATAGATTGGCAAAACAGTGTAATCACCTCTTTTCCAAACCTCAGTTAAATAGTTTGGAGCATACTTGGTGTTGGTAACAACTTGGTAGACATACTCATCAAACCAAGCATCGGATGCAACAAAGTAACCCTTGTTACCAGCCTTATCACCCCAAGAGTTTTCAATTCTATATCTTTGAATCTTACCATCAATGATATGAACAGCAGTGATAACCATAGCATGGGTCATTGCAGAAGAACCAACTTTTAATCTTTCAGCCTTGGTCAAGTTTAGCTTAGTGTTGAATGCCAACTCATACTCAAATGCAGTCGTATCTAAAATACCATTGTCTTGGAACTTGCCAACGTCACTACCAAAAAAGACTGGTTGGTTATCCTTCAAAGAAGCAACGACAACTTCCTTCAAAACATCAGATTTGGCATTGACGTAATCAATTGGTTTACCCCCAACAACGTTGTTTAATCTGTCAATGGTGTACAACTTGTTATAAGGATTTCTTGGATCGTTAATCAAGGAGAAAGTTTCATTGATGTCCAAATCAACCAATTTAGAAAACCCAACTGGAGTTGTTTTGATCAAATGAGCTTTACCATCCTTATCTTTAAATTCCCAAGTGATTGCTTCATTTGCCTTTGGAGGTGGAGTCAAAGTCAAAGCCAAGATGTTATAAATCTCTTGCAATTGAGCATTTTTTGTTTCTTCAACTTGCTTTTGAGTGACTTTTTCGTCTTTAACCAACTTTCTCAAGATCAATGCATATTCTCTCAATTTGTTAACCAAAAAGTAGTTTAGTTGACCACTATTGGATGCATGGTAACTATCTGAATAGACAGATTTTGGAACCAAACCATACTTGTTAACCAAGTTTACAATCATATCCCATTGACCACCATCACTTAGACCATTTCCCAATACAGTCTGGACAACTCTAGAGTCCAAGTCCAAGTCTGCAGTTTCAATAATGTTTGTCAACAAATAGTTTGATTTTTCCAACTTGTCGTAAAAGAACAAATAAGCTTGAGACAATTCAAATTGTTCCAAGTTGTACTTTGCTGCGTATTTTGTTCTGAATGTGTTTGTTGAGGCAAAAATCCAACATCTCCCACTGGAGAACTGGGATGTTACTGGAGAACCTTCCAATTGGACGGCAGTGTTCCAAACTTCAACACCATCAGCTCTCAACTGTTTAGCATTCTTGACAATGTTGGTTAGAGGGGAGTTGCTGAATGCGTTGATAGTTAGCAAGTTCTTGTCATCATCCAACAAACTCTTTTCCCAAGCGTCAATGCTTTTCAATTTGATTGGAAGAGCATCTTCTTTTGTTGAAGCATCAGATAGTGTGGCACCTTGTAGTTTCTTGATCAGTTCAAGCTCCTTTTCCTGGTAGACTTTTCTGGCAACGTCTCTGTTGTCTCTTGCTGGAGTAGAAGCACCAGCACCCATTGTTTATACTTATGACTTTATCTATATAGTATAACTTTATCGTTTACTAGATGATTAGAAATAAAAGAAGGAGTAGTTTTTACTTTTCAATTTATATTTTTCCAATATACACTTTACAGGTTATCGTCTCACGTCAAACCCCGGTAGGAGCAGCAGCGTAGCTTATCAGGCAGCATCACGATTCACTTATAATCTATTCCTTACGAGCCTTCTTATGACGAGGCTTCTTTGTTCTGTTCTTACCGTTCTTGATACCGGCAGCAGTGTCACCTTCCTTAGCTCTGACACCCTCTTCGACAACAACTTTCCCGGCTCTGTTACGATCAGATCTACCCAAAATCTTCTTTGCACGACCAATCTTGGTCTTTTGTTCATCAGAGAGATGTTTTGGTAAAGCAGCAGCCTTTGCTCTTGGTTGTCTAATGTTCTTGCATCTGGTGATTCTTAACTTTCTCTTCTTAGCACCTAGCTTAGTTTCTGATAATAGTAAAGCCTTGTCAACAGCAGTAATGTCCTTGAATTGAACATAACCAAAACCTTTACCAACGTTAGTGGCAGCATCACGAATGATTCTAACAGATTGGACAGCACCACATTTTTCGAAAATATTCCATAGTTCTTCATCTTTTTCTTCAAAATCCAAGTTACCAACGAAAATGGTTTTTTTGTTATCCATCTTTGTTGGATGGGCAACTGAATCAACCTTGATGTGTAAATTCAATAAGACAGCACCATTAGATTCCAAAGCTTTGGAAACAGATTCCTTGTTCTTGAACACTATGTATGCATTTAATGAGTCTCTAGAAGAATGCAATTTTTGTTGAACAAATGCAACTTTTCTTGGTAATGGTTCATTAAACGATATAGATCTGAATCTAATGGATTCAACTTCACCATATTGTGAGAAATATTTTTTAAGTTCTTTGTAGTCCTTCTTTGATGTAATGACAGTGGAGCTTAAGTTACCAACGAAAATGGTTCTTTCAGCTTTTTCAACTTCACCTTCTCTAAAATCAATGTTTTTGGCTGGCTTTGGAGTTTCAGTGGTTTCTTTATCTTGTTCTTCATCTTCATCTTGGTCTTTCTTTTCTTCAGACTTGGATTTGTCTTGTTCAGTTTGTTCATCCTTCGTTAATTTCTGTAGATATCTATCTTCTAAATCATCCTCTAAATCAGCTCTACTTCTCTTCTTTGGTTTATCTTGTTTTTGTTCTGGTTTGGATTCTTCTTCTTCTTCCTTTTCATCTTGCTCTGATTCTTCTTCTTCATCATCATCTTCTTCTTCAGATTCAGACTCATCATCATCTTCTTCAGCTTCAATAGGCTCAGGTTCTTTGACATCCAACACAGTTCTTTCTTTAACAGCATCAGCCTTAACTGGACCAGCAACGGCACTAGAGAATAGGTTCACAATGGAATCATCCTTCTTCTTGGAAGCAAATAGATTAGAGATACCAGACATTGTGTATATGTGTATCTATCTGTATATCTATTTTATTATTGTTGTCGCAAAAACACCCAAGGTAATCTTCCAACTATGTAACTCATCTCATCTCATCACATAGGAATAATGGTATAAAAAAAAATTTTAGGTGGTGTTGCCCCTTGACAGAAATTTAAATCAAACTGTTACCCGGGCTGCTCAGTGAAGATATAAGTGACATAATCACTGACTAATCATCATAGTTGTTGCTCACCCGTTGCTGGCTGGCAGATTGGCAGAGAGAGTTTCTTTTATATGAAAGTTTGTATCACAACAACAGAATCCAGTGTGGAATTAAACCAAACAACACTCAGTCCAAACAAGTGGTCAAGAACTATACAGTCCTGTAATTGGAGACACAGACAGACTACTGAGAGCATACAACATAGAATCACCCAACACACACACAGCAGACAGAACCGGTGTTTTTTTTTTTTGGTTTTAACAAAGTGAAGTTTTTAGATCACTCTTTGACCAACCTTTTTTTTTGACTCCTTGGTAATTACTACTACTCAGAACTTTCTTTTGGAGTTGTTGATATCATTTAGAGAGGTGACTATCAGCTGAATACATTACACACCACAAGCAGAGTGCTGCTCTTTTCATCTTTTTACACCAGAGTATTCGTGTGGTGATTCCGTGGGTTTTACTTCACTTAAAGAGCGCTTCGAGGGATTAAGACAAAAACAACTCCTCGAGAATGACAAACGTTGAGTCCAGCGAAAGTGAGTATATGAGTTGATGGCACAGAAAGGCACAGACCTCAAGATTACACAGGAAGGCGTTTTACCCAAAGCGCCCGGATGTTCTTTTGAAGCGCTGTGCTTTTCTCTCATTGATTGTTTACAATCCCTGGGAACTAGTTAGCACTAACAACCTTTATAGAAGACCAAGAAGTGAGCGACGGCAAAACCTCGCCATTGTCCCAGATAGATAGCACATCACCAGTGCTGAGTGACAGTATCACACAGGGACAGATGACTGTTGATACGGAGGTGACTTTTGACAAGACCACGAGTACAAGCACAACTACAATAAAGTCAACCAGCAAAAAAGACCGCAAGATTAGCATAGTATCAGACGAGAGCTCCGATTTGAGTGACTTGGACTCTGAGGCTGAGACTGAGAGAATGTACACTGGTGAAGAGTCGCAATCACAATTGTCTAGAATTGCAAGACGTTCAGTGAGCTTGAATAATGCCCGTGCTGGTGGTGGTGCTGCTGCTGCTGACTCCACGCTCCAGGAAGAACTCGGTGAAGACGATACCGTGATCAAAGAAGAAGTCGAAGAACAGTTGAAGGAGGAAAAAGAAAACGGTGTGGAACTGGAGGCTAGTCCTGATGTTCAGCAAGTTGTCGAAGAACTCAAAATGAAACTTGATCAGGAGAAGCGGACGGACTCTGTGCCTGCCCAATCACCAACGGAATCTCAAGAGCAAGAGGAGAACAACAATAATGGAAAACAAGATGCTCAGACTATCACAACCAATGGGACTGCTGTTTCACAACAAGATAAAAATACAACACAAAAGAGACGTTTAACTGACAATGATGACGATAATACTAATGATGATAAGCCACAAGATGGTTCAGATGTGAAACGTGCAAAGACTGTCGATGGAGGTGAAGAGCAACAAGAAGTGACACAAGAAGTTAAGGAACAAAATGAAGAGGAAGAAGAAGAAGAAGAAGAAGAAGATAGACAAAAAGTTAATGGCAAAGTTAACGGTGATGTGAACCACAATGATCATGATTCTCACGATGAAGCCAACAAGTCAATAGTCAAAACTGATGCTGAACAGGGTGAAGATGAAGATGAAGATGCTGATAATGACGAAGAAGAAGAGGAAGAGTTGACTGAAGAGCAGAAAATACAGAAACAAAAGGATATTGAAATTGAATTGGAGAAACAAAAGGAACGTAAAGAGGCCATTGCATTTTTAACAGAGATTGAAATCGAATTTGCTAAATTGAGAGATCGTTTATACGAGGATAAGATGTCACGATTCAAATCTGAGTTGGAGATGTGTCTTGATGGGTCTCATCCAGAATTACAAACGGTGTATTCCAAAATTGATACACATCGTGAAGAAAAGATAAGACTTGCCTCATTAAGTCGCAAGTACAAGTTTGAATGCATAGATAGAAAGACTCGTGCAACGAGGACATCGATACATCAACAGTTCTACAAGAGATGTTCAGATAATCGTACACGTCAACTCAAACAAGTTACTACTGAATGGTACAAGATTAATAAGGAACGCAGAGAAGTGGATTTATTGGCTCCAGAGTATTCTTTTAGAGTACCTACATATGTGGATCAAGTTGTTGAACAACGTGCACAGATTAATGAAGAGATTAGTGTTTTGACTGGGCTTCAAGAAGGATTTGGTTTCCCAAGAGCACCAAGTTTGAAGCCAGTTGAAGGAAGTGAATTGGAAAATGATCTTAGAGCCATGAATATAGCATGAAAATTGTATTGATATTGATATATTATAATAAAAGGACAACGAATTCTAATATTGATACGATTAGATATAGTAGATTATTATCATTATCATAACTGACTGATTGAATTGGCTGGACGAATACACAAAGTGGCTTTAAATTTGATTTCCTTGCATTAATATGTATACAAACTAATAAGCTTATTTCAATGGGATGAAACGGTTAGCAGAGGCACCAATACCAGCACGACCGTGACGGACAGGAGTGTAAGTGATGGAGAATTCACCCAAGTAGTGACCAACCATTTCTGGTTTGATTTCAACTTGGTTGAAAACCTTACCGTTGTAGACACCAACAACAGAACCAATCATTTCTGGAACAACAACCATGTTTCTCAAGTGGGTCTTGACAACAGCTGGCTTTTCGTTTGGTTGAGCAGCCAACTTGGCGGCTCTCAACTTCTTGATCAAACCGTATGGCTTGCTGTTCAAACCTCTTTGGAATCTTCTTCTAACTCTGGCATGGGCCAATTTGGCGAATTCTTCAGTTGGCAATTCCAACAAATCCTTCAAGTCAACACCACGGTAAGAGAAGGCCTTGAAAGTTCTCTTCTTTCTTAGTTCAGCAGCAGAATCAGACATCTTGTTATACTGGTTGTAGATAGTTGATTTTTCTATATGTATTGAAAGAGTTGTTTATTCAACTTTTCATCAAAAAAGCATTGAAAAAAAAAGAGTCGCCACCCGCACACCAAGCGTAATCAACTGAAATGTCCGGGTGTTTTGCCTATTTTGTGACTGCGAAAATTTCCCACAAAAAATTTCAGCGTAACAAAACAAAAAAAGTTGTGAAAATTATTGGACAACAAGAGTGATTACATACTACATTCACAAGAAATTAAAAGAGTGAGTTTGTACTAATAAACAGGGGAGAAGAGTATGGCATGAGTGCAGAAAGAAAGAGAGGAAGAAGAGAAGTGCTGTTTGTGTAATATCTGTCATATATCCTGTCGTGAACCTTTTTTTGTTGTGTGTGTGTGTCTTTGTATTTTGGTTTTACGTTTATTGTGTTATAATGTTTGGAGAATTACTGTTTGAGTGTATACTGTTGGTTTGGTTAGTGGAGTTTTGTTTGTTTGTCATAATTGAATATCTACAAGGTTTTGTTAATAAATAATTTACGGTTTAATGTCATTAATCAAAGAGGAATTTTAACAACAGAAGGGAAACTTTTAATAAAATTTGAATGTTGTTGTGTCTTTAATAGAGTATTATGAAAATGATTTTTATGAAGTTTATGAAATTGCTATTCTACAAACAAACACTTGGTTTTTGTTTTCATCCCATGATTATGAATCTTTTATGACTTTTTTATGACTTTTGAAATGAATTTGACTAGATAATGTTTATTTCAACCATTCAACAAAGAAAACACACAGGATGATATTACAATTACAGTTGCTATTATTAATATTTAAAGTTGATCTTTAAGCCCTCTCTTGGATACACACTACTACACTAGCACCATCTTCAATCCTAATAATGTGTTAATATGTTTCTTTTTTCATGACAATTTGTTTTACTAAC
The DNA here is from genome assembly GCA_030564525.1 of Liangdongia berthetii. Taxonomy (NCBI): domain Eukaryota; kingdom Fungi; phylum Ascomycota; class Saccharomycetes; order Phaffomycetales; family Wickerhamomycetaceae; genus Liangdongia; species Liangdongia berthetii. The sequence goes on along the minus strand of JAJLVX010000020.1, from coordinate 16,997 downwards.
CTCGCTCTTCTCTAGTGTCTAAATACTTAGCTGCTTACTTGTTGTTGAACGCTGCTGGCGCCACCCCATCTGCTGCCTCTGTCCAATCTGTTTTGGAATCTGTTGGTATCGAAGTTGAAGAAGAACGTATCTCTCAATTGTTCGAATCCTTGGACGGTAAGACTGTTGAAGAATTGATTGCTGAAGGTACCGAAAAGTTGGCCTCTGTCCCAACTGGTGGTGCTGGTGCTGCTGCCGGTGGTGCTTCTTCTGGTGCCGCTGCTGAAGAAGCTGCTGCTGAAGAAGTTGAAGAAGAAAAGGAAGAATCCGATGATGGCATGGGTTTCGGTCTATTCGATTAAGCGATTTGTACCATTAACTTAGATTAATTCATGAAACGTTACAAATAGAGACGGTGTATGTAGTACAATGTAATCGATTAATCTATCAATCAAGTTTCAACCAGTACTATTCAACAAGAATTGACCCATGCCAATCTTTTCTCAAAGAAATTTGGATTATTCTCAAAATATTTGAGTTTGAATTGTTCATCTCATGAAACTTGATATATGCACAACGTTTATAACTATATAAACAGCAATACAAGGAATTTAATATTGGAATTCATATACTTTCCAAATTTCCAATAATCAGCATCATGAGCCAACATCAAACTTATTCAAGTGGTCAAAATCACAATATTAAGTTTATTGTTCAGGTAGAAGCTGCAGCAGATTCTCAAACAAAGAATCATGCATATAAATGCAGTTACCAAAACAACATCATGATTCATTAAAGATAGTCAGAAAGACACTTTCATTGATGAAAATGAGACAAATCATGAAACTTCTAACGATGAAAATGAGACAAATCATGAAACTTATATAGATGACTTAGTGGACAGCGATAATGAAATGGACAGCAATACAGTATACTTTTAGTAACACATCATCATCATCATCATCATCATCAAGAACAGGAACAAGAGCACCATACCCATTGTTATCTCTCAAGAGTCAAAATAAACTTTATCAAGAAGCAGTAGTTTATAAGATAAAAGGAGTTTGATATTAATGAACAGTTCAGGTTAAGCATACCAATTACTAATTGTTTACATCATCGATGAGATGCTGTGCCAACCGACTCTCCGTATCTCGAAACGGAAATACAAACTGATCTTTAAAAAGAGCCACAGTTGAGTTGAGGATTCACTAGAAACAGTAGTATATAGTGTGTGGTTAGTAGTGTACAGTAGTCTTATTATTGTTCCTGTATCTTGTTTCGATGTCCTAGAGTCTCAGAATATTCTTCCAACTAGCTGTCCCTTTGACGCATTCGTCGTTTCTTTTTTAATTCCTGTTTTGGGGTTGCGTTAGGGGCAGCAGGTGCATAACGAAAGAAAGTGTGATTCACGCCGTGTCGATGAAGGAAAAGATGAAGTGGTATAAAAAAAGACAATTACGCTGAATTGAACATGATGTTATTGAACATGATGTTTTTTGTAAACTCAATTCTTTATTGCAATAGACCTAGAATTTACCAATAACAATCACATTCATATAATGTCTTCTTCCCACAAGTTTGCCACTAGAGCCATCCACGTTGGTTCTGAACCAGATGCTGCTACTGGTGCTGTTATCCCAGCAATCTCTCTATCTACAACTTTTGCCCAAACATACCCAGGGAAACCAATCAATGGCTACGAATACTCTAGAAGTGACAACCCAAACAGAAACGGGTTTGAAAGAGTCGTTGCTTCTTTGGAAAATGGTAAATATGGTCTAGCCTTCTCTTCGGGCTCTGCTGCTACTGCTACCATCTTGCAATCTTTAGCTCAAGGTTCTAAAGTTGTCTCTGTTGCTGATGTTTACGGTGGTACCCACAGATACTTCACCAAGGTTGCCAACACTCACGGTATTGAAACTGCTTTCACCCAAGATTTGATTCAAGAATTACCATCTTTGATCACTGCTCAAACCAAGCTAGTTTGGATCGAAACCCCATCTAACCCAACTTTGTCCATCACTGATATCTCCAAGGTTCGTGAAATCATTAACAACTCTGCCAACAAGGATGCCATCCTAGTTGTCGACAACACCTTCTTGTCCCCATACATCTCCAACCCATTGGATTTCGGTGCTGATATTGTCGTCCACTCCGTCTCCAAGTTCATCAACGGTCACTCTGATGTCGTTATGGGTGTTGCAGTTACAAACAATGAGGAAATCTACAAGAGAATCCAATTCTTGCAAAATGCAATTGGTGCTATCCCATCTCCATACGATTCTTGGTTGGCTCATAGAGGTGTCAAAACTTTGGCCCTAAGAGTTAGACAATCTGCCACTTCTGCTCAAACAATTGCTGAATTCTTGGACAAGTCACCATTGATCGAAGCTGTTAACTATCCAGGTCTAAAGACACACAAGGGCTACGAAGTTGTTCAAAAGCAACACCGTGATGGTCTAGGTGGTGGTGTTATCTCCTTTAGAGTCAAGGGTGGTGAAAATGCTGCTGCTAAGTTCTCTCAATCCACTAAATTGTTCACTTTGGCTGAAAGTTTGGGTGGTGTTGAATCTCTATTGGAAGTTCCAGCTATCATGACCCATGCTGGTATCTCTGCTGAAGAAAGACAAAAGTCTGGTGTTTATGATGATTTGATCAGAATGAGTGTTGGTATTGAAGATGTTGAAGATTTATTGGATGACATTAAGCAAGCTTTGGAAATCGCTACTAAATAAATATATATAGGGTTATAGAGTAATGTATTAATTATTAATGAAATTGAAATTGTAAGTCTCCCCAATGTCAATGGTCATAAGTTTAATCACCATGTCAAAAAATCGTCTTCAGTATAGTCTTCATTGTTCCACACTCTCTTCAGTTTTTTCAAATTATATCCAGCACTATATAACCCCATCTTATCAATGATTTTCAGATATTTCTCAATTAATGCTTGATCTCTTGACTCAACACAGTATTTACCAATTTGGGACATTGGAAAGTGCAAATGTGTTATGCATATGTTATCAAAATCATTCAAGTCTTCAAGAAATCTAATATATGATAATCCTTTCTGAACAACTTCTTGAACAAAAATCGTTTCTTTGGGTATATTCAATACCATTGTCATGATGACCAACTGTGCACAGATTGTATGTGTTTGATGTGTCATGTCAAAAAGACTTAGTGTGATTGTTTGTCCATTATGCAGAACTCTTGTGTCAATTGATGCACTCTTATCTGTGGTGGAATTATTTATCAACATTAATTCACCTTGAACTTTTTTAGTTTGTAAATATTGCAATTTCTTCATCCAACTTGTTATAGTTTCCCAAGTCACTAATGGTGGTTTGATTGTATAGTTTAAGTAGGAGTGAACAGTTTGATCATTAGTTTTAGTATGTCCTTCTTTAAATGCACGTATCTTATTCAAAACCTTAATGATATCTCTGTAAATAATATCCAATTCAATGAAATGACCAGATACGTAGTTGAACCCATTTATGTCAAGCATGTTTGATTGTCTAAGTGAATTTAAATACTCTTCGTCATTTGAGATAAACTTATCAAGCAGTTCTTCATCCTCAACACTATTAAAACTTCCGCCTTTAGAGTTTGTAATACCAGCCAAAATTTCAAATAAGATGAACCAGTTTCGACAGAAACAAATAGCTTCAGTTTGTTGTTGTGCCTTTTGTAATAAAAGTTTTGCTCCATCAAGATGAGATCTCCATTTCAAATATTTACTGGATGCACAGTCACCAATAAGTAATAATAATGTGAGCAACATGGCCTCAACCATTTCATAACTATAGTCCAATTGAAGCTTTTCATAGTTATCATTCAACTCTAACAAACATTTGGAGAGGTATGAATAGTATGCCTCTTCATCTTGAACCTTATGAAACTTTCTAAAAGAAGCCTTTGCACCACAAGCAAGCACACAGTACAACAAGCTTGAATTTTTCCTGGCATATTTAAGTAACATATCACGAACAGGGTTTATCTCTGGTTTGGGTTTCAATGGAGACATCAGTGTGCTAAAGTCATCATAAAACCAACATAAATAAGTTTTATGTGGTTCAATAATGTTGAATTCAGCAATAGTAGTTTCTCTCAAACTTCTTTCTGGGTATAGTTCAGGCAAATATTCACCGAAGATGTTTGAAGGATCAAATGAATCATTGCTTACTTTTGATAAATGTGTCTTAAGTATTGGAGTTAAAGCCTCTTCCAACCTCATATTACCAATATCATTCAAGTCATTAAAAAGGTAATCAATATCAGAAGTTGAAATACCAAATCTATTTTCATCATCAAGACGGATGTTTTGACTAGTATGGGGATCTTCTAATAACAACGGAGTATTTGTGTTTAAAAGAGTAGGACTATTAATAGAAGAAAGATGTTCAAGAGAATGAGATGCATCCGATTCTGGTGTGGCAATCCTATTAGACTCATAAACACACGTTTTCTCAAGACGTTTACAATTCCAACAAAATGGCTTTCCCTCATCACACTTGAAAGTCACAGTTAGTATTAGTTGCAATCAAAAAACAAACACAAAGAGGTTGCACGTACTTTCTTCTTGAGTTGTTTACATGTTAAACATCCCTTCTTTGAATATTTGCCTCTTCTATTTATCTTTTGCTTCTTTGTAACATTTATCATGTTTTTGTTTTGGCTATTAATGTCTTCGTTGTTTGGCCCATTTATTTTAAACTTATGGATCTATAAAAATTTGCAGTTGTGAATGGAATCTCATAGTTGCCCTCTTTGGGATGTCTTTGACGATAATATTATATTTAGATGACCATTTATTAAAGCTGAAGAATATCTTTCATCTACAGTATTAATTGCGAATTTTATTTAAGAATGAGGTGTGTACTATATTTATGATTACTATATATATAAAGTATTTCATTCAAATGATAAAAATGCTTGTTCTAGATCAGCAATCAAATCCTCTGGATCTTCCGTACCAACAGATACTCTTAGTAAGGTTGGGTCAATGTGTTCATCAGACATTGCTCTCCATTCGATCAAGGATTCAACACCACCTAAAGAAGTTGCATGTTGAATGAAGTGTAGTCTTGAAGGGAACGTCTTTGCAATTAATGATGTTTCTACTGTAAACGCAAAAACAGGATTGTATCCACCAGACAATTGTTCCTTGACAAATGGTTCTTTTTGTAGAGAAGAATGAAAAATCTCCTTTAATATCTTAAATTTGCTCTTGTTTTCATTCAAATAAGTGACAATCTTCAAGACATTAGCAGATTGTTTTCTAATTCTCATTTCAAAAGTTCTTAAAGACCTCAACAGCAAATAACTTTCCAAATTAGCAATGTTACTTCCCAAGTTCATTCTATCATTAATTAAATCGCTCTTGGTTTTTGCATCTTTAACAACTAGCACACCTGCCAACAAATCAGAATGGCCACCAAAGTATTTAGTAGCAGAATGCATCACAACATCTGC
>JAJLVX010000020.1:0-11437 GCA_030564525.1 Liangdongia berthetii | reverse complement strand
CCTTCAAATCGATGGAGGTACCAAATGGGTTAATTGGAGTTTCAATATGAACCAAATCTCCAGGACCCAATTTTTCCAAATCCGATGCATCTAAAGACAACTGTTTCAAGCCAAAGTTTCTGGTATGCATATCTGCAATACAATGAACTCCATGGTAACATTGACCAAAGGCAATTTGTTTTGGGTTGTAATGCATCATCAAGCCATAGAACGCAGCTAAACCAGATGCATAGACCACGGTATGCTTCCCAAAAATGGATTCAAGAACAGTCTCAACACGTTCACCATTTGGGTGTGTTTCTCTGGCATAAACATATTCATCTTCAATGACACCATCAATTTCAGCAGCAGGAATTAGTTTTGATGGATCACTGCTGAATTTGTAGGTTGTTGACACATTTATTGGAGAAACGACATCTGGAACTCTGCTTTTGCGGTCATCAGCATGAACCAAGTTTGTAGAAAGAGCAACCATATCAACTGCAGTAATTCAACTTCAACTGGGCTATGATTATCAATTTAAGTTGGTATCATTTTGTTGTTTTTAACTAGTTACTGTGGAATTGTATTGGTTTAAATACATACATATGTTCAATGTTGTAGTATTAAAAAGTTGACGGAATTTTGCGTCGGAAAAGTTTTGCGACGGAAATAATTATGTAGTAGTAGTCAACTGGCATGAATAAGTATTAATGTTACACATCAACAATACCTATTTTCAAATACCACGGTCTTATACATGTATTTAATTATTAATAATATGCGGCATGTCAAAAGATTCATGGAATAATGAATTACTTTTAATTGGGTATATAATCATAATTATGTATATAAATGTAATTCAATATTCCATCTTTAACGAAATCTTCCTTAATGATAATAAGCTGTGCAATATTATATAATTAATATTTATTTATATTATTAATTATCAACATTATGGTTGTTGAAAACAAAATTGCAGCAAATGCTCTGTCTACTTTAGGTATAGTCTGTTGGTGTATCCAACTATTACCTCAAATCTATCATAACTATCGGCGAAAGAACTGTGATCGTGTGAACCCATGGATGTTCTTCATATTTGCAGCAAGTGGAGTGCCATTTTCCATATATTTTATTTCAACAGATGCAGCAGTTCCATTACAGATCCAACCACAACTATTCACATTCTTTGCCTTGATTACTTGGTTACAAACGCTATATTACCCACCAATTTGCAAACCGGCTAAAAGTATAACGCATTTGTTCTTGCTATTTGTTTTCGCTGCTAGTGTGATGGAGGTTGGATTCATAATTGCGGTCAGAAAATCTTATAGACAGGGTATAGAATGGCCTTCATTTGTGTTTGGAATTCTAGCCTCAGCTTTACAACCATTTGGTTTTATTCCAGCATATGTTGATATGTTTAGAAATCATGGTCAAGTTGGAGTTAATTTGGGGTTTTTATTCCTTGATTTTTCGGGAGCTGTGTTGAGTGCAATTAGTTTGGTATTTGCAAAGAAACTAGATGTATTGGGGATTGTGTTATATTGTACCATTGGTGGATTAGAATTTGTTATGTTTGTTTCTCATTTCATATGGTGGTTGAGAAAGAAATCTTCACTGGGTGAAAACAATCCAGATGGGTTTGAGATTAAGGATGACCGATTTGGTTTGATTTTATTGAGGCAGACTTAGAAAATATTTGTCTCACTGGATCTCTCCAACCAGTTTTATTGTATTGGAATTTAGCATGTAAGTTTTTAGGAATCAAATAATACATGTCATCAGCAACTTAGAGTGTTGAATATGCATGTTTATGCATGCTTTTTAAAGTGATCTAGTAATCTTAAAAGTACCAATTCTAAAGGTTTTCTGGTGATTTTCACTGCATATAAGTAAGACAGTTGTAATTAATGTTCCTTTGATGAGAATTACACCTATTTTCAGAAATTTTACCGTAATTTTTAAAGTTAACCAAGATAATATTAACTAAAATTTTAGTTCATTTATAAATCGAAAATTACAAAAAATTTTGCGCCATGATATTGCGCCAGATATTCGTCGACGTCGTCGACGATATTCATGAATTCATTATATATATTATAATTATTTATCTCGAGGAATTATTATTCGATTCATTTATAATATATGATGGATTACTGCATCAGAAATTGATACTAGTATAATTAAATTAGTTCTGATCTATGCCACTTGTTTCTTAGCAATGTGAACTCCGGATTTTATTCTCCATAGATTTCAACTCTGAAAAAGGCCCAAATACAGAGAAATACGAGATCTATGGAGATATTAGATTTAATAGAAAGATGTATGAGTGTAGAGTGCCATTATTCAACTTGTGTTACATTATTATTTAAACCCCATAGCTCAAACCAAGCACTCCGTTGTCAATTGTTTGAACCACGGAGTATTAAAAGGTTACTGCATGAAAGGTTGTTCAAGGTTAAATTGGGAAGAAAGACAGAAAATTCAAGTGAAGTAGCACTCGTAAATTCTATGATAATATATTGTTTATCCTATAGATGACAGATGATGATCATACTACATAGTACTACTACTAGATTTATCTATAAGATCAGACTACTCATAAATTACAATGAGATATACCCTCCGACAATTAACCTAAAACAGCCCAATAAGACGGGTGGAAAAGTAACAAAAATAAGACTAATAAATTCCAGCCAATCACAGAGCACAAAGACAACCACACCGGCCTCACTAGCCCCACTGCTCATCCACACTCGCCTCGTTGCTGTGCAGAATGCCCTTCATCAGCCACAGAATGGCGGTGTTTTGCAACAAAGTCACGTGAAATAACTGGTAATGAGTATATTGACAAAAAATGGATGAATAGTCATATTTTCCTGTATTTTCATATATCTTTACTTATTTATTTCTAAACTGCTATTTATTTCAACTTCGTTCACTGTTTGTTATATTGGCTTCTTTGTTTGGTTGTGCTGGATCAGGATCAAAGGTTTTATATTATTTGCATACTAGTGTACATCAAAAGAGTATTATATCAGAGTATTTATTAATCATGGCTACTAATATTACATGGCATCCAAACCTTACCCACGAAGAACGTAAGGCCCTCACCAAGCAATCAGGTGTTACTGTCTGGTTGACTGGTCTAAGTGCCAGTGGGAAGTCCACCATTGCGTGTGCCTTGGAACAATACCTATTGCAGCATGGTGTTTCTGCATACCGTTTGGATGGTGATAACATTCGTTTTGGTTTGAACAAGGATCTTGGGTTCAGCGAAGCTGACCGTAATGAAAACATCCGTCGTATTTCTGAAGTGTCCAAATTGTTTGCTGATTCCACCACTGTTGCCGTCACTTCTTTTATTAGTCCATATAAGGCTGATAGAGACAGTGCTAGAAAGTTGCACCAAGATGATGGTTTGCCATTTGTTGAAGTTTATGTTGATGTTCCATTGGAAGTTGCTGAACAAAGAGATCCAAAGGGGTTGTACAAGAAGGCTAGACAAGGTATCATTAAGGAATTTACAGGTATTTCTGCTCCATATGAAGCTCCAGAGAAACCAGAAATTCATTTGCACACCAATGAAAAGACTGTTGAAGAATGTGCAAAGCAAATTGTTGACTACTTGGTTGAGCAAAAGTACATTAGCATTTAGATTAACCGATTTGTTGTAAATATAGAATTATTATTATTAATATTATTATCATCATCATTAATTTAATTTGACTTTGACTTTAACCTCTCTTTAAACTATCCAGTCTTGCTTGTAAATCATCATCTTCAGAACCACCAGAAGGCCCACCTCCAACAGCTTGCGCAATTCTGCCACTATCAGCAGCTACTGCACCGGATTGTAAACCTTGAGGAGCATCTGTCATCTTGGTGTTCAAATCAACACCAATCTCGTCCAAAACCTTATTCACAATCTCATCAGCTTCTTCGTCATCCTCGTATTCCTCGCCAAGGGCATCGTCGATGGCATCATCCATCATCTCTTGTCTTTGGTCCATCATGTCATTTTCTCTTTCGAAGTCCATAGTGATTTTTTGTAATTGTGGAAGGTTCATTGAACGATTCATAGATCCAAGTAACTAAAAAAAGTGAAAATGATATTAGTAAACTGATATTATAAGTGAACTCATTCAACACAAACTTACTCTAGTTGCATCTCTCATTGATAATGCCATTTGATCACTACTTCTGACAGCCTAGAAATCGTTAGTTATTTGTTCAGATGAAATTCCGTGATATTGGACACATTATCAACCATACTTGAATTCTTAATGAAATAGCTTGTAATTGAGTCTTCATGCTATTGAACTTTTCAATATATCTTAAAAAAGGGTGTTAATTATGACTCACTGATGGTCTACCATCACACAGCTCATACCTTCTTGTACGAACCAAATCCTTTGCTTGGATCTTACATGCACCCATCTGCCCATTCTTTGCACTTTTCTTGATCTCAGCAATCAATTTCTTTTCTTGCTGTTCAAGCTTGACTCTTTCCCTGTCCAATTCTCTCTGTGTTCTCTCCAAAGCTCTTTGGTTCTATGACTTTGTTAGTATTTCATTGATATTGATATCAATCATATCATTGAGGTTATCATGCTATCACCAAAACTAAACATACTTTTCTCAATCTTTCTTGAGGCGTGAGCTTCTTGCCAAATGCCCACTCAAACAACCCCATGATAATCACTCTCTCACTTCTTCAACGTTCTGTTCCAGTTGTCGTGATGCTGGAATTTTAAGGGAGTTGTTTTTTTATCGGTGATGACTTTTTGCTAAAAATTAAAATTTCTAAAAAAACGTCTCCTTTTCAACTCTGACCACCAAATAGCAGAACAGAAGAGAAGAGACACTGATAATAGGAATAGTTGTTGTTAGTAGTGGACCATGAGCAGCAGATTGTCAGGGTTGAGGCTTTTGGAGTCGTATTTGGAGGATTTGGGCTCGTTGGTGGAGGAGAATAAGCGCATCGAAGAGCTGGGCACCATCAGTGATGATCATGAATACGAGCTGAGGAAATCATTGTCCAAAATAAAGAGTTATCTAGAAAGAAATGACGATGGGTTGGAAGGATGAACATTTTTTTGCATATGTAATTACTATTAACATTTTTTTTAAGACAAGATTATGATGAGTTGGTTGACACCTACAAAGGTCTATTGAGACAAATATCCAGTATCGATACAAAAGAGTATCAATACGAAAGAAATATGTAAGCAACGTTGCCTATGCCAGATCCTATATCTAGATAGGAACCATTAACATTTTTTTTTAAGTCAAACTAAACCTCTTAACAGCAAAAAATCCGTGCGGTTTAATGATACAGTTCAAGAGTTGAATCCACCTTTCAAACCATATAAAGACACAGTTATTGAGACTCCAGATTCTTCTGCAACAGAAGAATTGTTCAATGCCAGAGATGTGGAATCAGAAGAGGAAACGAGATCAATCGATGAACTATCCAACCAAGAAATGTTTATTGAACATCAACAACAATTACAACAGCAAGATGAACATTTAGGCACATTAGCACAAAGTGTCCAAAGACAGCATGGTTTAAGTTTGGGTATACACGAGGAACTAACAGATCAAAACATCCTGCTGGATGATTTAGAAAATCAGTTGGATCACAATCAAAGAAATTTACATAGGGGTTCTTCAAGATTGAATAGATTTTCCAATAGAGCTAGAGAAAATGGTCAATGGATCACTATCATAATATTGGTTATCATCCTGGTGTTACTACTAATAATACTGAAATGAGTATGAAACTGTATTACTATAGATTAATGTAATATTATAATTTATACTACAAGAATGCAATTGAATGAAATTAATAATTATAAATACTGGTAGTTGTAGAACTAAACTCATAAATATGGGAAATAGGTATGCCATCATGAAACAATCATAAAAATAAACTAATAATGTAATTGTAAGATAATAATAGAATGTAGTAAATAATGTTAATGTAAATATGAAGAAAACAAAATGATAAAACTGGTAAAAATGTATGACTTAATGTAATGTGAATGTTGTAATATTAATAATGATGAATGCTTAATATTGGAATGTAATAAATTTACCAATGTAGAACCCCAGGTGTGCTATTGTTATTGTTATTATTGTTGGAATAATTCATGTTTAAATCCAATCTTCTAACACCCTGTGGTGACGAGTAGATGTTTTGTTGTTGCTGAGGTTGCTGTTGGTGCAAAACAGAGCGTTGTTGCTGAGGACTGATGATTTGAGGTGACATGAATCCACTCATTCTTTGTTGATTTGGATTTGTAAAGTTCAGCTTGGAAGGAGTATTGTATGGAGACATCCCAGCTTGTTGTTGTTGCTGTTGTTGAAGAATTGTGGATCTTGGGGTTGTTTTGCGTAGATCAACTTGATTTGGACAGAATTCTAAATCATCCTCTAAATTGAAGGATTTGGATGCGTTCAATTTAGCTCTGGCTATTTGTGCTAAAAAAAGTGTTAATAAATTTACACAGCTTAACAATATCCCATGAAAGCAATCCCATACCATCACTCTGAATATTAATCAATTGGCTGCTGGTCAAAGGAAGTGTTCTAGCTCTGGTGAAAGACTGGTTCTTTGGAATATTCCCATTCAAGTTGCCCAGCCCGTTGTTCAATCCACTGATACCGTTCACACCGCTGACACCACCAGCACCGTTCATGCCATTGACTCTATACCCTTGATCCATCATCCTATAGATCTCTCTCTCTTGTTCTCTTCCTCGTTGAACACCAAAAAGTTTTTCGTTTTGTGTAAAATAAAAAATTTTTTTTTCAGCTTTGAAAATTTCATCAACAAATTGAAAAGATTGAAAAAAGGACCCTTTCCAGCCAACGGGACTAATCCAGAAGGACAAGATGCTCCAGACAATCAGAACATCACGGGCGTATTCCACCGCCTTCAGGCTGAAGCCCAAGAAGCAGCTGAACATACCCAAGAAGAAGCATGCTGACACGGCGCTCCAAGGGCCAGCCAGAACAAGATTCGCGCCATCTCCAACGGGATTCATCCACTTGGGCTCATTGAGAACAGCATTGTACAACTATTTACTGGCCAAGAAGACTGGTGGCCAGTTCTTATTGAGACTGGAAGATACTGACCAAAACAGATTGGTTAAGGGTGCAGAACAGAACATTTATGATTCGTTGAGTTGGTGTGGGTTGCAGTGGGATGAAGGTCCACAAGTTGGTGGGCCAGATGGTCCATATAGACAGAGTGACCGTGCAGAGATTTATAAGCAATACATTGGGAAACTGGTGGATTCTGACCATGCTTATCGTTGTTTCTGTTCAAAAGATCGTTTGGATGGATTGAGAGAGTCTGCCAGAAAGCTTCAGCCTCCAACCACTGTATCATATGATCGTCATTGTTCACATTTATCCAAAGAAGAATCTGATGCTAAAGCTGCTGCTGGTGAAGAGTTTACCGTCAGATTTAGAGCCCCAGATAGATACCCAAAATTTGAAGATTTATTACATGGCGTCATTGATATGCAACCTCAAGTGAACGCTGATGATGTTAGATATGATGATCCAATCTTGATGAAATCTGATGGGTTACCAACATACCATTTTGCCAATGTTGTTGATGATCATTTAATGAAGATTACACATGTCATTAGAGGTGAAGAATGGCTACCATCCACACCAAAACATATCGCTATGTATCACGCATTTGGTTGGAAAGAACCAAAGTTTATTCATATCCCATTATTAACAGCTTCAAATGATAAAAAGTTATCTAAAAGATCTGGTGATATTGATGTCACAACCTTTAGACGCAGACATTATTTACCAGAAGCCCTTGTCAACTTTGTTGCGTTGTTTGGTTGGTCTCCTGCAAGAAAACAGTCTGAAAGTTCTGAAGAATTATTTACACTAAAGGACTTGGAATCAGAATTCTCGATTGAACATTTAACAAAGGGTAATGCTAAAGTTGAATATAATAAATTAAACTTCTTCAATAAAGAATACCTAAAGAAAAGATTTGAAACAAATTTTGAAGAAACTTTTAAGCCTGTGTGGGAAATCATCAAACCAGCTCATCCAAATTGCACCGAGGAGCATGCCAAGAAGATTGTTCAAGTTACTAAGAACTACTACACCACCATTGATGATGTTTTGGAATTTCATTATTTATTTGAGTCTCCAGATTTACAGTCTGAACAAGCAATTAAATTCATCACCAAAAATACACCAGAAAAAATTTCCACAATTTTGTCTAAATTTACTGGCTTGACAAAAGAATCATTACCTGAACTGGTTGAGTCTGTCAAGACTGAATTAAACATTCCAAAGGGTTTAATTTTTGGGTCTTTGAGATACGCTCTAGCTGGCAGTATCCCAGGTTTACAAATCCCATTATTAGTTGATACTCTTGGTGAAGATGTTGCAAGACAACGAATCAATGATGCAATTAAACAATTGAATGCTTGAAAATGATATATAATATAGTTTACACTAGACCTGTATATAATGAATAAAATTTGATATATTATAATAAAATATTAAAAGAAAACCTCCATCATATAATATTTAAAGAAACAAAGAAAAACACAATCGTAAACCAAAACAACATGTTCAGCAACCAACATTATAAATAAATCAAACATACAGAGTGGTGAACCCCAACTCTAAATAAGCAGGGTTATCCAAAGGACTTGGAGTCCATGGACCAGCCATAATACAATGAACACGCATGTTAGGTGCATAATGTAAGTTTGTCAACAACTTTGGAGTAATCAAAAAATATTGAGAAGTATGTTCTTGACAAGCAGTCTCAACCATATGCTTATGAACAATTCTTTCATTTCTAGCATCCATACCTTGATTGATTTCATCAACAACTCTGAAAGGAGATGCAGTCAATTCTTGCATACTAATCATGTAAAACACAGTGGAAACAGCACGTTCACCACCAGATTGAGTATGACTATCCAAAACTTTCAAATCTGCCTCTTCACGGAATTTCACCAAGATTTCCATTCTCCACTCAGAATACTTTTCAGCTCTAACAACTCTCACTTCACCAGCACTACCAACACTTGGGAAAATCGAAGAGAATTTGTGGGATATTCTGTTAACCATTTTCAACAAGTTTGGTTCCCAAACATCATGTATTTCCTTGATTTCATGACCGATATTTTTCAATCTTATTTGTAATTCTGGAATATCCTCTTCTAATTTTCTCAATCTTTCTTGGATTTTTTCCAAATTATGAATAGAAGATTTGGAACTTGTACCCAATAATTTCAATTCAGCTTCAATGGCACCAATCATGTCTTCAACATCAATTGCAGTGAATCTTCCTGTCTCTGTGTATTTGGTGATGTAACTAACAATCTCATCTTTCTCTTCAGCAGTGTATTGGGACGTCTGTTCAATCAATCTTCTTCTCAGATCAGAATTCTTGAATTCTTGGTATTTCTTCTTGGCATCATTATATTGAGCTTCCAAATCACGCTTTTCACGTTGGAAATTGTTAATTAAAAAAAGAACAGATTCTCTCTTGTTCTTAAATTCAAATTTCTTTAATTGTAAAAAGGTTTGATTTTCACCAATCTGATTCAATTCAGAGTACAGTTTAGCAGATTTGCACACCATCTTCACTTTATCAGTAGCGTTTGCAAGAATTCTTTTCTTGTTCTTAGCAATATCACCACTATAATCCTTCTTTGAATCTTCTTTGTAACTCTGAATGTTCTTTTCCAATCTTTCTATTCTTGTTTTTAATTTTTCATGTTCCTTGCCAAGTTCATTCAAATCATGAAGACGCTTCTTTAATTGTGCCGATTGATCATCAATAGGACGGATTTCACGACCAATAGAACTTAGCTCATCTTGTAGTGACTCCAAAGTGGATTCAAACTCAACAAGCTCATGTTGTAATGTTCTCTTTTGTTGTTCATTTCTTGCCAAAAATTCATCACTCAAACCACCGGAACCAAAGTATCTAGCCCTTTCATGAATTTGAGAAGTCTTGATTGTGACTTGTCTGTTACCATAGTTAGAGACGGATAAATTGAACATGGTATCACCAGAGATGAACTTTCTAAAGATCAATCTACCATTCACAGATTGTTGAAGCCTTTGAATGTGTTGATCAGATAAGGGTCTTGTTGAAACAGGAACGTCATGGATATAACTTTGTTCACACAACATTTTAAGCACTGGTTCAGGACCAGTAACAAAATCACGTAAATAACCATCAAACCCATATTCTCGTAATTCTTCTCTTGATAATCTTGGATTACTGTTAGAGTTACCTAGATATCTAAACGCAACGTTGATATGCTTTTCATTAAAGAAAATAGGTGAAACTTCATTATAAGCTTCTTTGGAAACAGCAGTCAAGGAAAACATTGTCTGAGTATCAACCAGATTTTCTAGATAAGCGGCATATTGAGCATTTGTGGCAGAAACAGATAAGATCGGAGGTTCATAAACAGCGCCCTTGAATCTTTCCATTTCTTTAGAACGCAACAATTGCACAGCTTGCTTAGCAGTGGAAGCTTGTCTTTGATGAAATGGTAAAGGGTTGTCTAAAACCATGATTCGATCTTTAGACTTTGATCTTCTATCAATGTCAGTGATATTAGCATTGACACGTTCCATTCTTCTTTTGATGGTTATAACTTCATCCTTCTTTTCGCTGTAAACAGCCTTCTTCTCTCTGGCTTCTTCATACAAACGTTCACGCTCCTTTCTCAACATGGTTAGTTGTTCTTCATCAAAATCTGCCAGCTCTTGCTTTTGTTGTCTGGTAGCATGAAGCTTCTCAATTTCTCGATCTAAACTTTCTTTTGCAGTCTTTGTTAAAACTTCATATTTTTTGATTCTCTCAGTCAATTGCTCGTGAATTTCATCTCTCCTAGCCAACTCTTTAAAAGTGGCTTCTAAGTCGGCATTGATTTCTTGTTGTTTGGTATGTTCATCATGTAGTAAGTTACCATACTTTTCATGTTCCAAGCTGTACTGTTCAGCGGCCTTGTTGAATGGTGCAGCAATATCATTAAACTCTTGTAATTTACGTTTTAAATGATCACGAGTTTTTTTGAACTCTTCAGCTTGAACTTTCAAATCTTGGATCTGAGCATATGGTAGTAATCTTTCATGAATTTCTAGCTCTTTATGCTTTCTTTGGAAAGCTTCATACTTTTTAGCTTCATCCTTGTAACGTTCATGCTCTTGTAAAAGCTTTTCCTTATCTTGGGAAATTGTATCATATTTCCCTTGTACTTCCAGTCTTTCCTTGTCCAGTGTGATTAGAGAGTTGTGTTGTTCCATCAGACCCAGATCAATAGCTCTTTCAGTTTCAACCAATAATTGTTCTTGAGACAATTTAGCAAAATCAGCAACTTTTTCTTGTGGTAAGAATTGACATAAATTATCCAATTGAACGTTCAATTTAGAT